>VMBQ01002777.1:23053-126349 GCA_007657795.1 Dreissena rostriformis | reverse complement strand
TTTTATCAACCCCTTACTTGGTTTTGCCATTTGTAGGATGGCATTTTTACCGCGGCTTTAAACAGAAACACATGCGCCTACTTGTGTTTTAGTGAGAGAAGCGAATGTATTGAAATACACAACTTACTAATGGGTTTTTAAGCACCCGGGTAACGTCTCAAAACAAACCATGCAATCATATACCCATGCTAAAAACGTTGGTCAAAATAAAAGTATTTATATATCCACGAACATTTTGCATAGGTTAATAATCAGACACTGTAGCTGTTTAGAATAAACGTGTATGTACTTAGTTGATAATTATCAAAATATGTTGTTTTTGGACAGTTTCAAACTGATTTCTTACCATAATACAGGTTTTGCTGCCACGCAGTGATTAGACTATTCACATAGCATTCCTAAACATGCAAGTATGTTTGTGCATTTAGTGAATTCGACAGCAGGTTTCATTTCTACATGCACAGTTAAATATTAATTTCGCCTTGTTTGATAACAATATGTTTTCAGAGGTAATCTGATTACTTTTTGTAGCGTTTTGTGATACCAAATATGCAAGAAATTAAATTAAAACTTGTGTCAAAAATAAGAATGACCCTGCACAAAACTTTACCGAAAAGTTAACATTTTGAAATCTAAATAAATCATCGCAGTTCGCCCTTTAAATATTACTGAGTTTAATAGTCCTATACGGATTTCTCATTCAGAGATGTCTTATTGTTAACAACTTACACTATCAATCGGAGGTCAGAGACCATGCGGTCTCGAGAGGCATGGGATTTCTACAAACTGGGACTTTTGGCTGAAAAGTAATTCGAAATTGGATTGGAAAAAAAACGTGTATATCTATGGTTAATTAGTAAATTGTGAATTAGTTTTCTACTTCATTACTCTTGTAAACGGTTGACCTGATGACGCGGTCATTATAACAATAGCTCGATGGGTTACCGGTAATCGTTCGCTTTCTATATTAGGTAAAGAGGTAAAAATGGAAAAGTTATTCTATTGCTCGACAAAGATTTGTCAAGGTACATTTAACATGTTTAAGTGCCATAATGTAGGCAATCGAGTTATTGTATGGGTTAAGCTGGTATCATTTCATTTCGTTGGTTGTTGTAAATGATTGCTAAATACTTGAAATGACATGTTATTTCGATATCGCATTCATTGTCTGTTTAATTGTAAACGCGATATAAACACGTTATAAAGAGGCTTCCAATTAATTATGGTACAACATCTATTGGTATATTCCTACACATATTATAACTAAAAAAAAATACGGGATTTCACTTGTACAAATACATGCTTATGAATAGGACTTCCGTTTTTTTGCAATTTAAAATCCGCTTCCGTATTCAACGGCTGGTAAATCGAAAAATATGTATATGTTATGTATCAGATGCGTTTTTGAGTGACATTGAGAAAACACAATAGTTTTATATATAGGCAAGCACAAAACCGTGTATGTCATAGGAATTANGATTTACAAACATTGTCCTTCAATTAAAGGCAATACAACAAAAGCAAATCATTTACATCAAGTTGCATACATATTTGATGTTATGTTACTCTTATGATAGTAAAGCTTATTCTATTGGGACGTGTAAGTTTATTTGTGAATGTTGCATTTGCTCCGAATAAAAAAGCACAAAATCATATGTTTGGTTTATTTCGACGAGGTATGTATTCGCTTTATCACACATATTTGTGGGACAATCAGTTTTGAAAAACAAACTTACAAGGTCACGAACAGAAATAAACGTCTGTCGGGACAATTTCGTGAAGATTCTGTGAACAGTGAATGAATTAAGAGAGCTGTAACGGCGAATGTAGTGGCTTAGGAAAATTGGCTGGTTATCGAACATGGCTTCCAGTTTGATGCAAACTAGAGAACGGAATCGGCGATTTTCGCCTCTTTATGCGTAAATACAGGGTAATACTCTGAAGTACCTGGTGGAAATTGGCTGTTTATCGAAATTACCCTCAGTTTTTTTTCAACAAACATTTTCCCGAAAGTTTATTGAGGATTCAATAAAAACTGTAGAGCGCAAAAGACCGCATTTCCATGTGTACGCCCATCCCCGCTTGCCGACTTTTCCCAATAATTGGTCCCATAAAGAGGATGGCGTATATAAGAAATGTATTTACGTAAATCAACTTAAAGTGACCCTTTGTCTGCAAGGTTTTTATAGAGCGTGTATAATCCCAACTGTTATTCAATAGTCTGAAAACAATGACCTGCTGTAGTAACATTTTTTATCAGAAAATGTATTTCAGTCTGCAAGCGAAGTGTCATTACGGAGGATTTTTCAAAACAATTATTTTAAGGACGGAACTTATATAATATAAAGGCTTGGCTGATTATGGAGTTCACGTTGTATGCAGGATCATTTGTAACGCGCGGATATGTGTATTTAAAAGTACATCATTGACTCGTGTCATGCGAAAATGAGTCGTATGACACATGCGGCGATGTGCATTAGCGCAGTCGGGTCAGGAGTTACCCTTTCCATTAATAAGATCACGAAACCTTGCGTGACTTTATGGCGGACATTCTAGCTCCTGAAAATACTGCACGATACAATGTACATGATACATGCACAAGTAAGACCATTTAGGACTACAAGTAAAAGCATAAATAATTATTGCTGTGTTTGTTTGTTATTTCATGTCTCTAATACTTTATTTTCAGATAAAGACATGCCGGCGGACGACAATGTAACCAATGCCGTCCCAATGTCACTAACAGAGATACCCGATAACCAGTTGCTGGGTAACGTCTCTCTTTTAGGTGACCGACACGGTGTTATAACATATGGGCCATTATTCCAACGGGAGCATGACAAAATTATGGAAATCTTCATATTCCCGTTCGTTTTCCTCGTGATGTACCTCGTCGTCGGCGTCATCGGTAACACCATAGTGATCTATATCTTCTCGGCTAAATGGAAGCTAACCAAGACAACCATATTCATTCTTACATTAGCCGGCGTGGACCTCATGTCTTGTCTCGTTAACATGCCAACCGAGGCGGCGATTCTTTGGAACCCAATTAGTTTCGATCGCGACGTGATGTGTAAAATTTCACGGTACATAACTTTCATCGCTTCGGCCTCGTCCTCGTTTGTGTTGGTGGCGATATCAGTAGACCGCTACTTAATGGTCTGTAGGCCGTTCCTTGGCCGAGGTTTAGGTATCAAGTACGCGAAGAAATCGTGTATCATCGCTGTCCTCTTGGGGATCATAACCACGTGGCCTTCGCTCATCTTTTACGGCACATTCACGTACAATGTACATGCATACGACCACGTGACTGGTGCGAATTACACAATCGAAACGAAAACTTGCTTAATATCGAATTTTTACGTGGAGCATGATAAGCTACCGGCGGGATTTTATTTCTTTCTGTTCGGTGGACACGTGATCATGTTCGTCATACTCGCAATGCTTTACATGCTCATCGGGCGGAAGTTATACATGTCTGCAACTAGAGCAATCGTATCCGAAGATAAAAGACACAGTTTGAAGTATTTCGGTTTAAGCATGTTGTCCTCAATTACCGGAACAGTTCCCAGTAGTCCCGCCGGCGATGGCCGGGACAGGAATAGCACCGGAAGTAGAAGTTCCAGAGCGGTTTCCTTTGATAATATCCATCGACTGGATTTCAGCCGAAGAGCGGTAAACAGACCAATCAGCACCGAAACAACGTTTAGCGTATTTTCAAATTTATCAAATGGAAAAGATAGCAACCCAATACCAAACGGTCATAAACCGGAAGCTAATTTTGACAGTAGGACTGACGCTAAAGATGAAAATCAGAATAGGAANTCATGTAAAAAAGGAAGACTTTTTGTCTCGTGACAGAAACAAGGCCGGCATGATTGCTCTGATCAGCACAACTCTGACTAAAATGGGATGCTATGTTGTTCTGTCTTCAGGGGATGCAGACGTTCAAATTGTTAAAGCAACAGTATAACGATCCCGTCGTAGCACCACAACGTTGGTGGGCGAGGATACAGATTTGCTCATCTTGATCCTGCATTACTCCGAAAGGGACAATAAGACCATCTACTTCCGCTTTTATGTAAATAAATAGTCAAAGGAACGCAAAGTGTATAATATTAACCTTTTGAACTCGTACTTATTCAGGCTGTAATTAATCTTCAATGATTTTCAGCAACGATAAAAAATGAAGTCTACAAAAGTTAGTAAAACCTGATCCTATCATGACGTCATGTGCTGGTTCATTTCTCTCTTCCAAATGTCGTAAATTGGATTTTATGAGTATTCAACTCCTTGGTGATAACCTCAATTCGATTAAAGTGTTCCTTGTCTCCTAAACTATGGCATTTCACATAACCACCATAACGTTTGAGTAACAAGTTATGGACTTGTGGTCCTTCGTATTGTGTTGATGGCCATTTTGGACGCCGTGTTGGATTTCTGTGTAACATAATTACTTACATTTTCTCTGATGATATAAAAGTGATATTAATGTGTTGTTTGCTCTCTGAAACCTGGGTACATACACCCAATTCATCAAATTTGGGTGGATAGTTACATAGTTATATTTTATGATCATAAATATGTTTTGGCGGCCATCTTGGCGGCAATTTTGTTGGAATTGTGTGTAATATAATAAACTTAAACAATGTCTGATGATCTTAATGTGTTGTTTGCCCCCTGAAACCTATGTTCAGACACCAAAATCGACAAATTTGAGTGGATAGTAACATAATTATGATTATTAATAGGTTTTGGCGACCATCTTTGCGGCAATCTTGGCGGCCATTTTGGACGCCATGTTGGATTTCTGTGTAAAATAATTAAGTTACACTTTGTCTGATGATATTAATGTGTTCTTTGCCCCCTGAAACCTAGGTATAGACACCAAATTCATCAAATTTAAGTTGATAGTTACATAGTTATGGTTATAAATAGGTTTTGGCGGCCATCTTGGCGGCCATTTTCGACGCCATGTTGGATTTCTGTGTACTATATTAAACTTAAACAGTTTCTGATGATCATTATGTGTTCTTTGCCCCTTGAAACATAGGTATAGACACCAAATTCATCAAATTTGATTGAATAGTTACATAGTTATGATCATTAATAGGTCTTGGCGGCCATCTTGGTGGCCATCTTGAAAAAAAAAACTTTCCGGAGGTCCGATTGTGGCAAACTTTTGATATGTTTTTAAGGACCTTCTACCTTACCAGGAATAGTTAAAATACCTTTTGTAGCAATTTTTGAGGTGTTAATGTGTTTATTGACCCTACTACTTTGGAGGTTCGCTAGTTTTTAGGAACTTTTCTTGCAATCTCATAGATTCATAGATAAGCAAATGTACTAATTTGCATATTTAACTGCAGATCATACTAGGTAATAATCATAATCTTCATTTTAACACCAAACTTTTTTCTAGAACCAATTTTGAAGAAATATTTTAGAATTATACTAGCTAAACTAGCTATTTAGTCAAATCCTGACGGTTGCCATAGAAACAGCTCAATAATAACTTATAGCTGCCCAACTGAGATTGTTATCACACATTTTTTTCTTTATATTGAGTATACAACCAAGTAAGATAGGTGTTGTTTTGCCCCCCTGAGTGGTACACCCCAACCCATCTGGCTGATAGACTATTCGCCATTGTATGATTTTCTGCTGCTTGTACGCAGTTCAGAATACTTTGTCTAAACTGCATCCTTCAGTACGTTCTTTCTTTGTAAATTAAAGTTTTGGTTGATGCAGTTCATAATACTTCGCTGTACTCGTGCACATTTAATAGGCAGTTGCGTCTGACTTTTCCGGTGTATACTTTTGTTTGAGAAAACAGAATGCATAGCACACTTTGTTTTATTGGCATTTTACAATCACACCTCTTCGTCAATAGATATTCGTTCAAATGCACCGTAAGTAACACAGTGTTGATTCATAACGGTCTTATTAAAAAAATTAATTGAAGAATTTAAAGGCATATCACATGTTGATATTTGTCGATGCCTAGAGTAGTTCTGCTTATGTTCATTACTGTTTGCTTTTCGATTTTTCAAGTTCGACGAGTCTTTCTATAGACCGAAGTTAATGAGATCACGATTGTTCTGATTAAGTAATGGGATTGCTCCAGGCATATCAAAGGGAATGAATTTCTTGATATTCTTTTTCAGACAAAACTATCATAATTTAAGTAGTTGGTACACGGTTCAAAATTGGATTTACAAACCGATATGATCTTAAACGGGGTTTTCATTAAACGTGTGGGCATTCTTTCAACAATAGCTGGAAATGGTACCACTGGGTGTTGACAATTGGTATCAATTACATATTATATGGAAATGCAATCTATGTTTTAACTGTTCGCTGAATGCGTATTTATTTAAGTGCTTCGTGGAAATCGCATGCTAGAAATATAACCGTAGGTTCTCTATCGGGAGTATGTCTCTTTTATAGAATGCTTATATAAAACTAATTATCGAAAACTAAACAATTAGATTTTATTCAACGTTTTAACCTAACAAGTAGATAAATTGATGGCATACTGGACTTAGATGCCCCATACTTTGAACAATATATTCACAAAATCTACCCAAAAGAACTAGTCTTAAAAAAATCGTGTCAATCAAATACAGATGCTGCATATTTAGACGACTTACATCTAACTATTAATAATAACATGATCAAAACAAGTTTATACGACAAACGGGACGACTATAGCTTTGAAATTGTGAATTTTCGTTTCCTAGATGGTAACATCCCTAAAGGTCTTTCCTATATGGTATTTACATTTCGCAGTTGGTACGATACGTCAGAGCATGTTCATGTGTTGAAGATTCTAATGACGTTACCATATAAATTAACGAAGAAATTGCTAAAACAAGGTTTTTGTATCATAACCTACGACGTAAATTCGCTGAATTTCACTTAAAATATAGTGATTTAATTTCCAAATATAATGTTTCTTCTATTGGCATTTAAATAATGGAATTTTCCAACCATCATTTTATGGAGATGTTTTATAGCGTGTTCGCAAATGTAAATATCTTCAAGCAAATGTTAGTAATAAACTGTTTAATTTAATTACATGTAGCTCCTTTTTATCAAAAGGCTATGATGCTAACGTACTTAAAAACACATGCTTGTTAGTGTTCGATTCACTATATCTTTTTTATATTAAAATTTGGAATTATTAATGTAATGTCACTTTTATAAGTCTGCTTCTATAATGTTCAATAAGCATAGATGGTTTTATTAGTAATTCGAGTTAACAGTACTGCCCCTTTAATAATATTTGATTTTGTTACTGGTGACCTCATCGTGTTATCGCTTCTAAATTACGTCATCCGATGTACTTGCAGTTTCAGCTAAATAATAGATACTCGGGTTTATATAGTTCAACTTAATTAATATTTTGTCTCTGATGGTAGTTTCTTGATTGATTGATTTTTTATTTTTTAACTTTGTTTTATTTATTTTGAATAATATACGCGTGTATAGATCACGCAGCTTTTTTATCATTGCTAGTATAATTTTCGTTTTGATAAATTATCGCCTCAGTCTATACGGTTATTCTTTTTAGTTATTACATTCATTTTCATTTACATTTTAGTATATTACAGTCACATAAACAACCAATCTATGTAATATGGATCTTGTACACCCAATATTGCTGCTTCTTCCTGTAGGTGCGCGATGATAATCTGACATATTAACTATGTGATGCTATGTTCTTTAGTCATTTGTAAAAAGAAGGGATGTAGTTGATACGTGTTCGCAATTTCAATTCATCGTGCCTCAAAAAGTTGAAACTCTGTTTCTCTGGTCTCCTTCTTACCATTGAGTAATTTAATAATAATTGAATTGAATGCGTTTTAATTCTCTTTAATTACTGTTTAATGTGAGTTACAATACTATGAGGTTAAATTTAATTTACACTTATATGTATCATGAATATTGCTGGGCCAAGTGTGATGTTGAGCGCTCTATAACCGGTTTAAACCCCCAGTGCTAAGCATTGACCGTTCAAAGGCGGTGACTCCAGCTTTATAATACTATGTGTGTATGTTGTTTCGTTGTGTGCCGTACTGTACTGTTTTGGCAATTGGTCACTTGTCATAAATAAAGGACCACAGAGGTATGTATGATAAAAATGCATTACTGCTGGAGCTTCTGGAGTTTCACCTCTTTATATTTAATTAACCTTTAAACATGATTTCATACAGTTTAAGAATCATATTCAGCCGGTCAATTATATTGCGGATATCGCGATTAATAAATCGGATCCAGTGACAATATGAAGCATATATTACAATAACATTAATTTTTTATTAAAATCGTAATAAAATGATATTTCAAATTAATGACAGTACAATTTTGATCGTATGGTTTATGTGTTTATCGTACAATTTTTAAATCCTGCACCCTCACGTGCTCTGAACATTACAATCACAACATCAAACGTTAAATCGACACAGAGTTTTACAATTCGAGATGCTTCGACTATTTCCGGGATCCTCCGCAAGATAAATTTCGTGTCAATTACGTGGAATCTTGGCTGGAGACACCCACCGCGTGATCCGTTTCTTGTTATGAGGCTGTATTATGTAACGACGCTCGTGGAACTAGCGCCAACCTTACTGCCGAAATTTTGCTGAAAAGAGCACTGTCAACATTCACATTCGGATTCCATTGTTAGAATCCCAAGTATGTCTCTTTTGTGTAAGCGTAAGTGTTCGGCTGATGAAACAGAGTTAAGAATACTTAGGCGTTAGGCAAAAACGTCTCTATTTTCAATTTATATAATGGGTTTGGCTCGTGGAATTGAGTTCAGATGCTATGTTTAAATCGCATAATGCAGAACTGTTATTCGGTCAGTTTTAAGAATTCGGCTGAAGGAATAACGTTCAAAATACTTTGTAAAAATCACTTATCACCTCGAAGTGTTCTTTCGTCATTTTATGATTTTGTTCTGCTGGAACCGAGTTCGGAATACTTTGTTTAAACCGCATTATGCACAACTGTCTCTCTTTGTCAATGTTTTTTGTCGGATGAATTTAATTATACTTCGATATACTCGTACACATTTAATAGCCGGTTGTGTCTCTCTTTTCCTGTGCATAATTTCGTTTGAGTTAAGAACACACTTAGTTTTATTGGCATTAGTCAAACACACCTGTTCGTCAATAGATATTCGTTCACGTGCGTCCTGATTTACCCTTTGTTGATTGATAACGGTCTAATTTATATTTGTTTTTAAATAATGTAAATGCATATCACACGTGGATACTCGGCGATGTTCACGGGAGTACAACTGCGAACTGCGTGTACTTTAAGTCTCGAGTAGTTTTGCTTATGTTAACTACTATTTGATGCTGCAATTTTTCCGAATTGTTCGCAAGTTGGACGAGACTGTCTATGGACCGCAGTTAATGAGATCACAAAGTTGAAAGTTATGGAATTGCTACCAGACATATCAAAGGCTATGATTTTCTTAAAATTCTTCGACAAAGAATGATTTATTTATTTTAGTAGTGGGTGTAATGTTAAGGATTATATTCAGAAACCAATATGACCTAAAACGGTTTTNCGATTGTCAAAATATTAAACCGACCCAAGAATTATAAATTTGTTATCGCCCCGTTAGAGTAGGAATACACACACACATATATATATTGTCCCGACTTTTCGAAAAATGTCAAGTCTGTTTCAACAGGATTACCTTAAGCTATCTTGTAAAAAAAATGCAATAAGTGAATAAAACATATAATTGGAAAAAAATTAAATAGTTTTATTAGAATTTTGTTCGTAAAATAAACAAAAGATTAATGCTCTTTTATGGAAGAACGTCAATTTAAAATAGGTAATATCACTCAATAAAATTCGCATTTGGTTATTTCGCCGGTGTTGAAACGTTTTGTGTTTTTTTTTTGCAGTGCACAATTTTATTTTCTCCGTAAAATATTACACACATACATACAAAAAAAAACATACAAATCATTTCGTATAGTACTATGCATTTCATATATTAGCATTTGATAAACATAGTATTTCATGTACAGCTACTTGATGGGTACATAACTATAATTTTTGTTCATTCAGCATACATTCATATACAATGCTAATTGTTTTATATTTCAAGTATTTAACGACAAAACAAAACACTAGCTTGTTCAATACAAACTAAATTAATGTTGAATATAAGTATGTATATCAGTTATCATAAAAATATTGCACATAATATAATTAACTAGTAAGTGCTGAATTACATGGTATAAAAAACGTAGGTGAATAGTGTGCACACAGTCCGGTACTCAAACCCGAACCTCCCGCTTTCAAGCCGAGTGTTCTACCGAGTGAGTTAATCGCCCGCCTACACAGCGTATCACCAATACCGCTTAAGTTCGATACCGTGACAATACAATACATAACAACATCCAATTTGAATTATTAAGCTATTATAGCTTTTGTTAAATGGCGTTCAAGTAAAACCAATGTGTAATTGTGTATACACTTCATTTATTTCATTTTTACTTTATCCACGTTCAGCTAGGTTCCTACATGATCGTCTGTGTTTGTACCTCAGACTATAAGAGTATTTAGTGCACACAGAGTTAGTTACGCCATTGAAAACGCACCTTTTATCGCTAAACTTGAAAATATAGGATCATGTATATTAATAACAATACATTTTTCGTCCTCGTATGAAAATGCATGCACTTAAATACAACTACTAAAAAAGGGGGCGCTTGTATGAGAACAAAAATATATTGAAAGGTTCGTTTGATTGACAAATTGGTATGTGCAATAAGGTTAATTGACAGCTTTTAAGACCTTTGTTTTGACAAGATCATATCATCCGAATATGCATAGTGAGCAAAGAGTGTAGATAAATGATGTTTTGTATGGCGATATTTTAAGTTGGTTTGTCGTTTCGCCTTTGTCTAGCTATAAATAACGCCAATAGCGATTATTGTTCTATCTGTAATTATTTTGCAATTGGAGCTGATTAGAAAAACATTTCTTTGTTTCGGTTGTGGTTTTTGAATGCTGCTGTTCCCTTTAAAAATACATCTGAAGTTATGCTTGCAAATATTTGTACGAAAGGCGTTTATGTTCGAGTGTATAATGGACCTGTTCATAGTTGGAGATGTAATATTCAATTTCCAAATAAACAATGTGGGGATTTAAAACTCGAAATGGGTATGTGATAGTTTAACGTACAATAATGCCGCAAAATATTCCAATACTGTTGGTTCAATTTAACTGATTTATATTTATTTTCGGTTTATGCTAAAAAAATTTAAGTAGTATTTGTAAATATGGTTGTGAATATTAGCTCAATTTCACAGCATTCTCAGTTTACTTTCACAACACCAAACTTATAATACTTGGTTAGCTGGATACATCTTTTAACTAAAATTTTAAGTAGCGTACTTAGTTAACGTCTATATTGAAACATTTAACATTTTAAACGAACTCATTTGTCGGAATTGTGCAACTTATTAATTGAGTTAATAATCATTAATTGAACACATTTGAATTGTTTTACTCTTGTGAGATAACCAATGCAACAAAAGCCTAAATATTTATGAGGTGTTGTTGTGGTTTTATTCATACAAACATATCTAACGTTCAGTTGGTAAAAGTGCTTGTGACGACGATCTGACAGACCATTGCAATATGTTTACAATAAAGCCACTTTTCACTTCTTTTTATAAACTCATTACTAGATTTTTTAGGATTGCATTTTTACCGCGGCTTGAAACAGAAACACTTGCGAATACTTGTGTTTTAGTGAGCGAAGCAAATGTTTTGAAATACATAACTGACAAATGCGTTTTTAAGCGCCAGGGTAACGTCTCAAGCAAAACCATTCAATCATATTCCCCTTGCTAAAAGCGTTCGTCATAAATAAAAGTATTTAGATATCCACAAACATCTTGTATTGGTTAGTTGATTATTATCAAAATAAGTTGTTATTAGACAGTTTCAAACTGAAGTGCTACAGCATTGATTAGACAGTTAAAGGACCTTGTTCACAGATTTTCCAATTAAAAAAAAATGTTTACTTACAAATCTATACTGTTTTGAATAATCTTAAATCACATCTTATCTAATCATCTAAGCGATCAAAACACATTTACTGCGGAATAAAATGTGTCAAATGACAATTTAATGATTATCAATTTGTAATGCTTCAGTTCGCTTGAAAACTCGTTATGCCTCCGAACTAAATCAAGTAAAATATGTTCGTACTGAGTGTATAGTAACGTTTATTTTATTCATACAAAGCTGTTTTCGAATATTAAAGTCGTATAATGCCTTTGTTACAACTGAAGTAGTTTTCAGTACAATAACCAACATCTTGTGTGATTGGCACGGATGTCCTTTTTAAATGTAGTGAATCATTTTCGTTTTACAAGTGATTTCAAATCAATGGCCTTATTTTTTTTTAAATGCTTGTAGAAAACAAAACACTTATATGTTCCTTATTTAACATTTTTTTAAACAGAAATAGAATTATTTGATTTTACATGCAAAATTTGATCTGAATCAATATAAGTAAACATAGTCACATTGCCATGCGCAATGTTTCCTATGTCAAGCATCAGTTATTTATTCATTTCTTGGTGTTTATTAAACCCCCTATAAAATGCTCGTTGTTCAAATATAAAAAAAAATCATCAAGCACAAATCACATTTACTATCTTTCGTTTGAAAGGAGGAGAACAACATTTCCTGAATTCAATTTATAACTAATAAGTTTGAAGATTGTTCAAATTAACAGCATACCATCTGCCAGATATTCATGGAAGCTGTCATTTGCAAAAACGGAAAGAGGATTCACTTGATATACAATAAACATCATTCATATATTAAAACATACTTTTAGAAGTTAGAAACTTTTCGACATTTACAGCTATGGACCTTAGGAAAGATTGAAAAAAATCGTTAACCTACAATATTTTACACACACACGTATTTTTTAAACAAAATGAACAGTAGTCGGACTTTCGAAAGAATTACATTTGTTGAAAATTGAACATGGTTGTAGGCTTTTAAAGCACACTTTATATTGATTCAAATTAACAACCAAAGTCCTTGACTGATGTTGTATTACAGCTTTGGCGAAGCACAAAAACATTTCATACAAATATTGTCCCAGGAACAATAATAAAGAGCGTTTTGTATCTTGTTAAATCTATGTTACCAGACCACATTTAGCTTTGAAATTTTGGCGATTGCTATAAGAGACACTGTTTTTATGGGTAAACTTTATTTTACGAAATATTCGTTGATTTTTAGTGTTAATGGGGCTTTAACCAAGAAATATACTTGTATAACAAATAAACTCATCGAAATGATTTACATCGTTTACCAGATTACTCATAGAACCATCTATTTAATGCCAATACCACTCAAAGACATAATTGTTTGCATAACAAGCGTGTGTGAGTTTATACCATAGCCTGTTTTGAATGTAAACATTGGTAAACATGTGTGCAAGAAATGTTATTGAACACCGGTGATGTTTTCAAGATGATTACGTAATGCACGTGCGTGTTTGCCATTTGTTTGACATACCAAAGCGATCTTCACTCCGAAAAGTTGCCATTTCGACAAGTTTCAATGGCCATGTTCTACGTTCGTGTCTGAGCACATATGCAGGCACTATACTATTTGAGGGTTTTACATATCATTTAATATGCATCTTTAATGGGATAAACAAGTAAATAACAAAAAACCGAAAGAGGTTTCACATCCGTAATGCAAGGATTGCATTGTGGGGTTTACCAATAAGTATTTTTAAAAGGACTTCGAAAGTCGAGATAAGCCCGATTATTTAAGGATGAAAAATCAAAGACATTGGCATCGAAATGAAAATGAGAATTTTTTCTCCAATCTAGCATTTGAGCAAGCATTTCATTTGTTGTCGGTGTTGTATTTTCCACTGATTTTTAAAATGACATAACACTTGAGTAACATATTGTATTAATTAAATTGAAAACATTCCTAATACTTCTGTTGCATAATGACTGTCTATGTTACCTGTACAAATAAGAACATTTACTACTACAATTATAACAATTAATCAATATTTCTGTGAATAACTTATTGGTTATTTTTGTCACAATCTATAATTCAGTTTTCCAACCTGGTCTTTCTAACATGTTCATATGTGCTCCAAATCACATATAAAGCTTTGCAGGATCTCATGCAAATTGTATAGCTCGAGTGTTTAGATCATTGAGACTATGTACATAAGGCGCGAGTCACTAAGGAAATTGTAATGTTAAGGTCACTTTTTAATTACATGTCTCTTATACTATATTTTCAGATAAAGACATGCCGACCGGCAACGATGTAACCAATGCCGTTACACTGTCGCTATCAACCGAAATTCAGCTGGGCAACAACGACTCTCTTCGAGATGACCAACATGTGGTTATAACAAGTGGGTCATTATTCCAACGCGAGCATGACAAAATGATGGAAATTTTCATATTCCCGTTTGTGTTCCTCGTGATTTACCTGGTCGTCGGCGTCATCGGTAATACTATCGTTATCTACATCTTCTCGGCCAAATGGAAGCTCACTAAGACGACAATATTCATTCTTACGTTAGCTGGTGTAGATCTCATGTCGTGCCTTATCAACATGCCAACCGAGGCCGCCATTCTCTGGAATCCAATTAGTTTTGATCATGACGTCATGTGTAAAATTTCGCGGTATACAACTTTCATCGCATCTGCCTCGTCCGCGTTTGTGTTGGTTGCAATATCAGTAGACCGGTACTTAATGGTCTGTCGGCCATTCCTTGGCCGAGAGTTGGGTATCAAGTACGCGAAGAAATCGTGTATCATCGCTGTCCTCTTGGGAATCATAACCACGTGGCCTTCCGCTATCTTCTACGGCACATACACGTACAATATAGACGGGTCAGATTACGTGACCGGTGCGAATTACACCATCGAATCGAAAACGTGCTTAATATCAAATTTCTACGTGGAGCATGATAAGCTACCGGCGGGATTTTATTTCTTTCTGTTCGGTGGACACGTGATCATGTTCGTCATACTCGCAATGCTTTACATGCTCATCGGGCGGAAGTTGTACATGTCTGCAGCGAGAGCGATAATATCCGAAGACAAAAGACACAGTCTGAAGTATTTCGGTTTGAGCATGATGTCCTCAATTACCGGTACAGTTCCCAGTAGTCCCGCCGGGGATTGCCGGGACAGGAATAGCACCGGAAGTAGAAGTTCCAGAGCGGTTTCCGTAGATAATATACATCGACTGGATTTCAGCCCAAGAGCGGTAAACGGACGAATCAGCCCCGAAACAACGTTTAGCGTATTATCAAATTTATCAAATGGAAAAGATAGCAACCCAATACAAAACGGTCATAAACCGGAAGCTAATTTGGACAGTATGACAGACACTAAAGATGAAAATCAGAATAGGAACAATGTCGTCGCAATGAATGCGGAAATAAATGTTGCAGAGATTAGTAGTTGTGTATCATTCGCAGAAGACACCTTAACACAACGTGTATCAATGTTTGCAGACGACACGGTTACAGAACCACCAGTGATAACGGTCTCAAATGGAACGGTCTCAAACAGTTCAGAGAGTTCAGAGAGTGTTCACAGTGTATCACCGCTTAACAGACCGAGTGATGCACTTATATTAGACATTGAGACCTCCACGAGGGCGGGAAGGGGCGCGTTCTCCACTGACAGGCTGTCAAGATCCAGCGGCACCTTTTGCCTGACCCCGATGTCCCCAATGACGCCTGAGCGCGTCCGTAGCATCCTTTATCGGTCACAAAGCGTCGAAAGCCGCGCGCGGTTAAACCGTCTCATCGCTGATGAGCTGCAACACTCCCAGGTGAAGGAAGTCAGCATGAAGAGCAACACGCGCATGCTCAGAATGGTCACCATAGCGTTCGTCGTCAGTTTTCTTCCATATTTAATCATCGTGACTTTACGGCACTCAAATCCGGATATACCAAATAAATTGAATAAATCCGAGCAGATTGTGTACCACGTGTTCATAAGGTCATACTTTATCAATTCGATGATTAATCCGTTTATATATGGATTTATGAATGTGGAGTTTAGAGCCAAGTTGAAGGAATTGTTCTGTTTGTTTTGCACAAGACATAAACTCCGAGTACCAATTAAAGTTTAAGTTGTTGATGTGATAAGCTTTATACAATTATAACATTATATTAAATATGAGTTGTGCGCTGGAAAAACGGGGCTTAATTCATGTGCTTAAAGTGTCGTACTAGATTAGTCTGTGCAGTTCGCACAGGCTTATCAGGAACGACGCTTTCCGCCTAGATTAGAATTTCGTTTAGAAGAGACTGCTTTAAACGAAAAATACAATACAAGCGGAATGTCGTCCCTGATTAGCCTGTGCGGACTGCACAGGCGATGTGATAATACAGTTTAAACTGCTGAACGTAGACGTCATCAGCCAAGCTCCATCTGTCATAGGTTGTTTCGCCCAACTATGCTCGGTACAACCTCAAGGTGGCGGGGCAGGTAGTGTTGGCCAATCACTACCGCGTCTACGTTATGTATCGTTGTTTTTAAGAATCTCAATGTATACCACTTATACATATAGCTTTCTATTGCTTTATGTTTTACAAAGCAAATTTAAGACTGTGTCGTATTTGTTTCTTGACAAAGTGATGTTCGGCCAGATTTAAACTAACACATACATATCATTTTTGAACTGTAATATTTCGACATATATCTTGATCATTAACATTCGCAGTGTACGTATTTATAAAAAAAGCTTTATTATAATTGTAATTTGCATATATGTATTGTTCTTAATATTGTTATGCAAGTAAATTGCAGTTCATGTTATTTTAAAGCAATTGTTATTGATTCCAATCCTAGCATGTTCTCAGCTCCGTATATTTTATGAAGTACCAAAATTAGCAAGTAAACAAAGCTCGTCTTCCGCATCATACGTGTATCCGAGGTGCAGTGTACCAGATGTCTCCGACCGGGCACTAAAAGACCCAGGACCGTCTTTCGAACGGGGCATTTGCTATATCGAGCATAATCCCCGTAAACCAACTATTAAGGAAATTTAAAACCTATTGATTTTAGCTCGATTGCATCGAAAGCCTAATACTTATTTGAAACGCCCTCGAGTCCGTTTACTGCGACTCGAACCAGTACTTGGTGTCTATGGGATGATTTTAAGAACGCTCTCACAGTGGGGATCGAACCCGTGACCTTCCGGTCGCTAGGCGGACACCATATTCACTATGCCACGGCGACCTAATAGGAAATTCCCAGTGTACTCGATATTTACACTTCACAATACATAGCAAGGTTTTGCAATAATACCCTAAGCTATAAATGCAGCGTTTGGAGTGTCAGTAAATAATGTTAATTTCAAATACACGACATGTTTACCAATACAATATGATTACATTAATAAATGGATACAATTTAAGATATTTAGCTAATACTGCTATTGTTAAAAAGACTTTNATTACAAGTGGGTCATTATTCCAACGCGAGCATGACAAAATGATGGAAATCTTCATATTCCCGTTTGTGTTCCTCGTGATTTACCTGGTCGTCGGCGTCATCGGTAATACTATCGTTATTTACATCTTCTCGGCCAAATGGAAGCTCACTAAGACGACAATATTCATTCTTACGTTAGCTGGTGTAGATCTCATGTCGTGCCTTATCAACATGCCAACCGAGGCCGCCATTCTCTGGAATCCAATTAGTTTTGATCATGACGTCATGTGTAAAATTTCGCGGTATACAACTTTCATCGCATCTGCCTCGTCCGCGTTTGTGTTGGTTGCAATATCAGTAGACCGGTACTTAATGGTCTGTCGGCCATTCCTTGGCCGAGAGTTGGGTATCAAGTACGCGAAGAAATCGTGTATCATCGCTGTCCTCTTGGGAATCATAACCACGTGGCCTTCCGCTATCTTCTACGGCACATTCACGTACAATATAGACGGTTCAGATTACGTGACCGGTGCGAATTACACCATCGAATCGAAAACGTGCTTAATATCAAATTTCTACGTGGAGCATGATAAGCTACCGGCGGGATTTTATTTCTTTCTGTTCGGTGGACACGTGATCATGTTCGTCATACTCGCAATGCTTTACATGCTCATCGGGCGGAAGTTGTACATGTCTGCAGCGAGAGCGATAATATCCGAAGACAAAAGACACAGTCTGAAGTATTTCGGTTTGAGCATGATGTCCGCAATTACCGGTACAGTTCCCAGTAGTCCCGCCGGGGATGGCAGGGACAGGAATAGCACCGGAAGTAAAAGTTCCAGAGCGGTTTCCTTAGATAATATCCATCGACTGGATTTCAGTCCAAGAGCGGTAAACAGACCAATCAGCACCGAAACAACGTTTAGCGTATTTTCAAATTTATCAAATGGAAAAGATAGCAACCCAATACCAAACGGTCATAAACCGGAAGCTAATTTTGACAGTAGGACTGACGCTAAAGATGAAAATCAGAAAAGGAACAATGTCGTCGCAATGAATGCGGAAATAAATGTAACAGATATTAGTAGATGTGCATCATTCCCAGACGACACCTTAACACAACGTGTATCAATGTTTGCAGACGACGAGGTAACAGATCCTCCAGTGATAACTGTTTCAAATGGAACGGTCTCAAACAGTTCAGAGAGTTCAGAGAGTGTTCACAGTGTATCACCGCTTAAAAGACCCAATGATGCACTTCGATTAGACATTGAGACATCCACGAGGGCAGGACGGGGCGCGTTTTCCACTGACCGGCTGTCGTCAGGCTCCAGCGGCATCTTCAGCCTGACACCGATGTCTCCAATGACGCCTGAGAGCGTCCGTAGCATCCTTTATCGCTCACAAAGCGTCGAAAGCCGCGCGCGGTTAAACCGTCTCATCGCGGATGAGCTGCAACACTCCCATGTGAAGGAGGTCAGCCTGAAAAGCAATACGCGCATGCTCAGAATGGTCACCATAGCGTTCGTCGTCAGTTTTCTTCCGTATTTGATCATCGTGACTTTACGGCACTTTAATCCGGATATTCCGAATAAATTAAATAAATCCGAGCAGATCGTGTACCACGTTTTCATACGGTCGTACTTTATCAATTCGATGATTAACCCGTTTATATATGGATTTATGAATGTGGAGTTTAGAGCCAAGTTGAAGGAATTGTTCTGTTCGTTTTGCACAAGACATAAAATCCGAGTACCAATTTAAGTTTAAGTTTTTGTAATATGCTTTATAAAATAATAACATTATGTTAAATATATAAGATATATTTGAGTTCCTTTAACGATGCGCCTATTATCGATGTTTACATCTAATGCATGTTTGTAGTGATTATTATTTAGAACAAAAAATCCTAAAAGGAGATGAAATGATGTAAATTGTCGATTACCTATTAATTTAACATAAAAGTAACGAATCTTGATGTTTAAGGAAGAAAGTATTACATGTACTTATTTATTTGAATTAAGTTACGGAACAACAGTTGGAAATTACAATTAAATTGTGCCATGTCAATAAATGGTAAGGCAGGCCATTTGCTGTGAAAACTGAATTATAGAATTTAAAAGTGGGTCTACATTTTATAATGCAAACAGAAATTCATTCTTAAAATGATGTTACAAAGTTAATTTTGAGTTAATTCTACCCTGAAATATTTGCTATAACTTGATGTTTTAAAAAGCATATTTCAGACTAGTTTGTATGGCTATTTTGGCAAATAATTGTTCGTCCAGCTTACATTTAAAACTTACATATCATTTGTGAACTGTAATGGTTCAACACATAACGTAATAATTCACATTCGCAGTGTTCTTATCAATACAAGCTTTATTTGAATTGTAATTTCTATACATGTATTGTTTAGTATATCTTTATGAAAGTAAATTGCAGCTCGTGTGTGTTAAAAAGAATTGTTATTAATTCAAATCCTAGCATGTTTTCATTTCCGTATGTTTTACGACGCACCAAAATAAGTAGGTACGTTTGCGTCCAGACAAGCTTCATGTGAACAAACGCGAAAAATACAAAATAAGTAGTTTATACTTGAAACCTATAACGAACGTATTTGTTAAAGGCCCTATAAAGGTGACGATCCGTAATTATTTACTGATTTTTAAATATTTTTTTCATATGTTATTTATAAAGGTTATCAAAAAATAATATAAATATATGCTAGTGGACATTACCATAAAAAATGAGCAAAAAAACTTGTTTTTAGCTCAAAATACAGTGTCCTCTAAGTCAATTGCGTTTACAAACAATCAGTTTATTTACAACGCTGTTTACTCGGGAAAGTGAAAGTGAAAGTGACTCAGGTCACACAAAATATATCGTTGATTTTCAACGTTTTCCGGTATCACTCACAAAGTATGTTTCTTTTAAATGGTTAAAACGTTTGTAGTGATCTAATAAGTTACTTTCCGCTGTTAAAAAATTGTTTAAATTAGAATTACAATTGAATTTTCTTTCGGCTATTTTTTAGCATACGTCACCGCTTTGAGGCTACATACCACGTTGGTTGCAAAGTTGTAAACATTTCTTCCAGTTTTGAAACGGGTATATCTTCCATAATTCTTGACAACGTTGCAGCTAAGCTGTGTTATTAGCATTTTGTATGCAAGAGTAACTGAAATCCGGTAAAAAATAGACCAGTTTATATGCATAATAATTGGATTTGCCACCTTTATAGGGACTTTAATCGTAAAACGTTAGATGTTTGACCCTGAAGCGAGTGCCTGTTTCGTTTATGTCATTGGCAACACTCATGATCTGTTACTGACTAGAGATTCTTAAGAAACAAAACCAAAAATAATCACTAAAAGATTTCATTTTTCTGCGTTTAGATTATTGAATGATTTGAAAAAAAAAAATTACCTCTCTCTTTAATAACTCAAATTATTTGTAGTTCGCGTAATTCAATCGTTAGTATTAAATTTCTTTCGAAAAGTGTTTTTTTGGTAAACCAAAGACACGCTTTGAAATCATATCTAATTCCCTTTGTATCTTGAGACGTAGTTGACCAACTTTGTATGAACCTTGTTCTGGGAAAAAAAGACTACACAGCTTATCACCTATCCCGTTTAAGTTATGTACTGTGACAATAAAATACAAATGTACATAAACGCATAACATTTATGTTATTAAGCTATTATAGCTTGTGTTAAAAAGGCATTCAAGTAAAACCAATGTTTATACACTTTTTGTATTTATACTTTAACCACGTTCATCTGTGTTATCACATTTTCGTTTGAGTTTGAAACTCAGGCTATACAACCTGAAAATGAGATTTAGTTCATTTTAGTTATTGTCTTTGAATAAGATGTTAGATTTAAATATAATTTCGGGTAATGGTCCGGTTAAATAAAAATTCAAAATGGCATTTGTACCACTGTCAAACATCTTTTTGATCGTTGCGAATACGGAACGATTGTTTAGCTCATTATAAACGTCATTTCATGCGTCGCAAATGTAAAAGGCAACATTTTACAATTTACAATCTCATGAACTTGTCAAAGCATTCTATTAACTGATATGCACCGACACTTTGTTGATTGGATCGAGAAAAAATATGCCACGACTAGACTCTAATGATACCACAAAAATAAAATAAATTTATAATGGCAGATAATCAGCGAGACTCTAATGCGATGATGTTTGTGCTGCAAAAGCATGACTGATCGGTCTTCCATACGATGTTGAAACAATACAAAATACCCACTTTTCTTGCCGATATCAGTTCACAGAATTAAACATGGGTGTGTGTATTTTCACTGTGGTAAAGGTGTTTCATAAATTAGTGTTACAAGCGCATTACAATTGTATCGTTTTAATTGATTATTATTCGTGAACGAAAATATATAATTATACGTTTACATTTCCTAAAGGGGTCGTGTCGCTTGTTTGTATAATTATTACATATATTTGATAATTTATTTGTTGGAATAAATAAAATAAAAGCAATTATAAACTCTTTGAAAATGTCATGTAAAAGACAAGACTTTATACAATAACACAAGCATACTATGTATGCATAAACATTTTTTGCGTCATTTGTATCGCCAATTATCATAAGCTAAATAATAATGTTGCCTTTAATGACACACGATTTTCCATTTGTTAGTATATGTTTTTGCTAATGGCAGATAGAAATAATAATTATAAAAAAATCGCGTCATTTATTACTTAATCTTACGGGTGTTTTACTTTACTAGACTAAAATAGTTTTTGTCATACATGTAAAGATTGCCATGGATCTGTTTTGCGCAGGGGAGAACTATACTAACTTCTCGAGGGTCGTTTCCGTATGCACTATCTGTGAACTAAAAACGTTAACAATGGTGGGTTTGATTCGGCGTATGTGCACTTGTTAATGAAGACTACTCCTTTTGCACCTTCCCTCCACCTGAGGATTCAAAAGACATTGTTTAAATCACGTTGATGTCTCTGTGGTTCAGTGATTTGAACGGGGGATGATACCGAGTAAACATACATGTTCTTTGTGTACATTGAATTATGCACAGCCGTCTCTATTAAGAATTTATATTTTTGAATAAAGGAACTGAGGCCATAGTGCATTGGTTAAATTGGAATAGGCAGCTTTTTGTATATATCTTTTTGTCATTGATTGTGTTCGGTCCATGACAAATAGTTTCGAATACTTTGTAGAAATCTCATTTTGCATAAGTGTCTCTTTGTCAACACATAATGGGTTTGGATGATACAATTGAGTTCATATACTTTGTAAAATCGGATTATGCAGATTCTGAATGTCTTTTTGTCAGGATATAATTGGTGCGGCTCATGGAATTGAATGCAGATACTTTATTTAAATCGTATTATGCAGATTTGTTGTTCTGTTAGTATTTTATGACTTTGGCTCATATAATTGAGTTGAAAATACTTTGTTTAAAATTAGATATTACCTCCGGGTCTGCCTTCGTCATCTTATGTGTTTTCGTATTTAACTGTGAAAGTTGTATACTTGTTTCCTAAACTAGCTTTAAAGGCGCATCATAATTGTATCCTTTCCGATTAAGTATCCATGAACGAAAATATATTCCGAGCAGTGTTGTGTCGCTTGTTTGTATCATGTTTACATATTATTGATGATTTATTTTATAGAAATAAAATCAAACAATAATAAAATCTCTGGACACTATACAATAACACAATTATGTTTACACTATGTAAGCATTAAACGTTTTTTCGTCATTTGTATCGCCTTTGCATTTTTCAGTTTATGTTTTCGCTAATGGCACGTAGAAAAAGAAGTCGTGTCATTTATAACTTAGTCTTACGAGTGTATTACTTAACTATACTTACGTATTTTTAGTAACACAATTAAAAATTGCCATAAATCTGATTTGTGCGGTGGAGAAATAAAGTATATCTCAATCCTAATGCTCTAACGGTGAACTAAGAACCTTAACAAGTGTGGGTCTAACCCGGCGTAATTGCACTTCTTTATGTAAATAACTGACTTTTGCACCTTCCCTCCACATCCAGATTCCAAAGACATTTATTAAATCACATTAAGGTCTCTTTTGTGTCAGCGTAGTTGGTCGGCTAATTAAAAAGAGTGCAGAATGCTTTGTTAACTCGTATTTGACAGAACCGTCTCTATTATAAATTAATGTTTTTGTATACAGGGGACTTAGTCCATAGTATATTGGTTCACTCGTCATAGGCAGCTGTATGCATATGTATCTTTGGCATTTATGAGTTCAGCCGATGAAACAGAGATCAGAATGATTTGTTTAAATCGCATTATGCATAACTGCCTCGTAGTCAGTACATACTGGGTTCGGCTGATGGAGTTAAGATCAGATATATGGTTTAAATTGCATTATTCAGATTCTAAACTCTCATGTTTGTCAGTATATTTTTGGTACGGCTCATGGAATTGAGTTCTGATTCTTTGTTTAAATCGCATTATGCACAACTGTTTTTCTATCAGTATATTATGGATTTGGCTGATGGAATTAAGTTCAAGATACTTCGTTTAAATCACATAATACCTTCAAGTCTTGCTATGTCATGTTATGATTTTCCACTGCTGGAACCGAGTTCAGACCAATTCGTTTAAAAGGCATTATGCACAACTGTCTCTCTTTGTCAATATTTTTTTCGGATGCAGTTCGTTATACTTCGCTTTACTCGTACACATGTAATAGCCGGTTGCGTCTTTCTTTTCCGGTGCATAATTATTTCGTTTGATTTAAGAACACATTTAGTTGTATTGGCATTAGTCAAACACACCTTTTCGTCGATAAATATTCGTTCACGTGCGTCCTGAGTAACCCTGTGTTGATTCATAACGGTTTAATTTATATTTGTAATTTAACAATGTGAATGCATATCGCACGTGGATATTTGGCGATGTTCACGGGTACAACTAAGAGCTGCGTGTACTCCAAGTCTCGAGTAGTTTTGCTTATGTTAACTACTATTTGATGCTGCAATTTTTCACAATTGTTCGCAAGTCGAAGAGTCTGTCTATGGACCGGAGTTAATGAGATCACAAATGTCTTGATTAAGTTTTGGGACTGCTACCAGACATATCAAAGGAAATAATTTTCTTAAAAACTTTCGACAAAGAATGATTTTATTATTTAAGTAGTGGGTGTACTGTTAAACGCAAGTTTCAGAAACCGATATGATCTAAAACGGTTTTTTCATTAAACGTGGGATTATTTTTATGCCCCCGAAGGTGGGCATAAAGTGATCGCACTGTCCGTCTGTCTGTCCGTCTGTCCGTCTGAGATTCCGTCACACTTTGCGTTAAGGTTTCGAAAAATGTGGAAAAACACTTTGCGTTTAGGTTTAGAAAAATGTGGGAAAAGGGGGCATATGTGGCAAGCCTTGTTCTATATCAATATCTGAAAATTGTACTCCTGGGTGTTGAAAATTGCTATTCATTAAACGTTATATGGGAATGTGATCTAATGAGTGACAGTTCGCCGAATGCGTATTTATTAAAGTGCTTCGCGGAACTCGTTAATTCGTTAACATGAAATAAAACAATAGTTGTTCTATCGGTAGTACGTATCGTTAATAGATTTCTTGTATTAGGAACCTTTAAGCATAATTGCATAATATTTGAGAATGATTTTCAGCCGTTAGATTATATTTCGCTGATATCGTGATTAATAAATAGGATCCAGTTAATAGATAAAGAGGATATTACAATAAAATGAATTGTTGATTATATTCTCAACACAAAGCTATTTCAAATGAATGACAGTACACGTTTGATCGTATGAGTTATGAGTTTATTGTACCATTTGTAAATCCTAAACCCTCCCGTGCTCAGGACATTGTTCTCACTCGATTGTGGTCAACGACCACAACCATTTCATTATCAAACGTTAAATCGGCACAGAGTTTTACCATTCGATCGAACCCGTGACCTTCCGGTCGCTAGGCGGACACCATATTCACTATGCCACGGCGACCTTATAGGAAATTCCCAGTGTACTTAATATTTACACTTCACAATACATAGAAAGGTTATGCAATAATACCCTAAGCTATAAATGCAGCGTTTGGAGTGTCAGTAAATAATGTTAATTTCAAATACACGACATGTTTACCAATACAATATGATTACATTAATAAATGGATACAATTTAAGATATTAAGCTAATACTGCTATTGTTAAAAAGACGTTCAAGTAAAACCAATGTGGACACACTTCATTTCTTTCATGTTTACTGTATTTACTTTATTCATCTATGTACTAAACATGACACATGGTCGTTTGAGTACCAACCTCAGACTATACGATTATATAATAAATACATAGTGTGTAAAGAAATTGCAAATGCAACCATTTAGTGTAAATATTAACCGTTTATACAAATTATTATGTATCTAAACAACAAGATTATGTTTTGTCCGTTCACGAACAAACATTCATAAGCTATATTTCAACTATAAAACCAACTGAAAAGAAGGATGGACTCTTACATGAGAACACAAATACATTGAAAGGACCGCTGATTGACAGGTTGTGTGTGCAATTAGGTTTTTTGAAGATCGTTGTTTTGATAAAATCATATCACTCGAAAATATGTACTGTAAGTTAAGAGTGTAGATATTCATCGTACAGTATAACGATATTTGAAGCTGGGTTGTCGTTTCGCTTTTGTCGTATTGTCAAAAGAGTCAATTGTTATCGGTGATCATTGTTCTACCTGAAATTAATTTGCAACTGGAGATAAAATTCAAAACGTATCTTCGTTTCGTGGTGGAATATGATGCTTCAGTTCTTCTTTTTTTTTCTTCAAAATAAATCAAATTTACATTATAACCTGGATACATAAATAATTATTAGCTGTATTACAATATCGTTAACATTAAGTATTCTTTAGGAAACCATGTTACTACAACACATGGTCACATTCATTTCGCAAACAAACACAATAAACAAACACCAAAAGCATCCCACACGCACACCGGACATCAACGGAAAACAAATCACCAAACACACAAAGCTCTCATAAAACTAACGGAAACACATAAAATATAATATTATCTTTTAAAATAAATAAAAAAAAACGATTTCAATTACGCTCTACCCTGCTTGCCTGTCGAATGACCAAACCTACAAATCTGTGCACGAGGAAATCTTGATTCTCGCACCATTGGACATGTATCGCCTTCAAAAACCTGTATAACCAGATTATTCAATCACACAACGATAATAAATACATATTACAGATTCATACAAACTGTCCTTGTGACATTATGATGTTAATTGATAGTATTGTAGGTTTATCTTTATGTCCAAGGTCAACGTTTTCTGCTTCATTACCGATGTATACGGTTGACCTGGGGATGCGGTCATTTTAACAATGTCTGTATGGGGTATCGGTTATTGTACGCTGGATATATGAGATAAAGAGGTAAATCTGAAACGGTATTCTATTGCTCGACACAGATTTTTCAAGGTACATTAAACAGTTATAAGTGCCATAATGTACGCAATTGAGTAATTGAGTAATAGTGTGGGTTCAGCTCGTTTCATTTTTGTTTTTCGCTAGTTTTTGTAAATGTTTGCTCAATATTTGAATTTATATGTCGATATCGCCTTAATTGTATGTTTAAGTATAGAGTGGTAAACGTGATATGAACACGTTGTAAAGAGGGTTTAAATGGATAAAAGAACCATCTTTTGGTATATACCTATGCATAGTATCACTACACTTATTTGATATTTATCCTGTAGAATACATGCTTCTCAAGAAATTTCCGTTTTTCAGATTATAAAATCTGTTTCCGTTTTCAACGCCCGATTAAGCGAATTACTTGGATGTGTTATGTATCGTTAATATATATTGCGTTTTTAGTAACAATAACAGTTTTATGATCAGACACGCACACAAATGTGTGCGTCATACGAATCATTAATGCACTTCTTTTAACAACATGTGATTATTTTTTTTACTTTTGTTTTAATTAACAGATTTCAAAGACAATTGTCTTCGAGTGAGGCGTTTTGATTTGTTTTGAGATATATTATTAATGGAATACTATAATAATGTGGTGTTCCGATTCATTCTATCGCACTCGATAAATCTGTTATATTAATTGAACATAACAAAATACACTCGCGTGATACAACTGATGTAATATTCTCTATTTACATGTGATCAAGTAAAGTAACATTTGAATTGCATATGCTTACTGTCTGAAATTATATTACCAATATATAGAGGATATTTGTTCATGTCAGTGTAAGATCGTTTGTTATTTCACGAGTCTTCGTAGAACATATACTTTCACGAGTGGCACAGCCACGAGTGAAAATATTATTTTTCTATGATCACGAGTAAAATAAATAGAGGATATTTGTTCATGTCAGTGTAAGATCGTTTGTTATTTCACGAGTGATCATAGAAAATATATTTTCACGAGTGGCGCAGCCACGAGTGAAAATATTATTTTTCTATGATTACGAGTGAAATAACAAACGATCTTACACTGACATGAACCAATTTTCTGTTTCTTTTATGCCCCTTTTTCAAGAAAATAATTAATTATAATTTCCCTTTCGCTGAAAAGTGACCCTCTCTACCGTGTCGTGCCTCAATACATTGAAATGACGTCATTTTTGACGTCATTTTGTTGACAAAATGAAGTCATTATTCCAGGGAAATTCTTCAGTTAAACTCTTTAACAATGTAAAAAAACGGTAAAAAAGCATAAAATTAAAAGAAAATATGTTGGATTCGGTGGATAATCGATTTTATTTTGCTCGTGATCATAGAAAAAAAAAACACGGATATAAACAAGGGAAGTACATCTTGATATGATAATCTAAAAATAGAAATAGAAACTCCGAAAATGTGTTCTTTTCACCGGTGAAAAGAACAAATTTCACTGCTGTTATTTCACTGCTGAAATGTCATATTTTATCATTTGGTATAAAAGAAAAAACAATCTTACACTGACATGAACAAATGTTTTTTTTATGCTACTTTTTCAAGAAAATAATTAACAGCTGTTTCCCTTTCGCTGAAAAGTTACCCTTTCTCCCGTGGCGTGCCTCAATACATTTCAATGCACAAAATGACGTCATTAGTGTTTGGTTCGAGCCGAGCATGATAAACTTTATCTGTATCCAAAACTCACATAATATTCTATTAATCCTATTATTTCTTCTAATTTTATATTAATAATTTTCAAATATCGCATATTTAGACGATTTTGTTCTTCCGCAGTTGACAAACGCAGATTGTCCAATTTTTGGAAAAACCCACAAATGATCTAAAAAAAGCAGGCGAAAATTTGTTATTTTTACCGGTGAAAATAACAATATGCTTATTTTCACTGCTGTTATTTTACTGTAGAAATGTCATATTTTATCATAAGGTACAAAAGAAACCATTATATTTCTAAAGTTTATTACTTCACATGATGCCTCTCCGTCCGGCTAAGCAAATGGTGTCCAGTCCAAGTGTAAACATGCATGTATATTTATATATTTATTGTTTGACATGGTCTTACAAGTATGCATCTCAGCTGATATGTGAATTCAAACTTATCAATACGTTAAGCAATTAACGCACAAATCCATGAACTTATCAAACTGATTTTTGTTTGTTTACTAGATAACTCATAGAACCATCTTTCTACTGTTTATTATATTACTCATAGAACCATCTTTACAATTCCAATAACACAATTAAAGACATACTTGTTTGCATATGAGGCGCGTATGAGTTTATGTACCAAACTAGTTTGAATGTAAACATTGGTAAACAAATGTGCAAGACATTTTATTGAAGACAGGTGATGTGTTCAAGATAATGACGTAATGCAAGTTCTTGTTGGCCTTTTGTTTGACATATTAATGCGTAAACACTTGTAAACATTTGTGCAAGCACTTAATTAAATGCAGGTGAGGTTTTCAATCTGATGACGTAATGAACAAGGTTGTTGGCCAATTGTTTAACATAACAAATGTTATCAACCCGAATGCCAGAGAAAAAAACGGTTATATTTATGGGATGTTTTTCCCATTAATTGTTCAAAGGTTTTGGCATTTGTTTGTAGTTTTGTCATTAAATGCCATATAAAGATAGGACATTTTCAATGCGAATAAAAATATTAACGTAAATCAACTTAAAATTACATTTTGTCTGCCATGTTTTCATTGAGCGCGTATCTAACCAACTTGTAATCAATAGTCAGAAAACAATGACCTGCTGGGGGACAGAAAATTTCAGGAAATGTAATTCCGTCTGCAACAGAAGTGCCATTGCGTTAGACATATCATAACATCGATACACCGGGGTGTAATAAAATAACGTTATCTAGAAATAATTGTTTTAAGGAAGGAACGTATGACGTATTACGGCTTTGCTGAAAAACGTAATCTAGAACGAAATATCGTATACATGCCTGGCTGAATTTAACATGATTAGCCTTATTATTGAGATCACGTTGTATGTAGGATCAATTGTACAACGCGGAATTGGATTCAGCGGTACATCATTTGACTCGCGTCATGTGAAAATGGGTACATTGCCATATGCGGTCATATGAATCACGCAGTCTGGTCAGGAGCTACCTTGTCCGTTAATGATAACAATACACTTTGCGTGACTTTATAACGGACAGGGCAGCTCCAAACCATTCTGCGCGAACGCTATAACTGTTTCGTGGCATACTGTATTAATTTTATTATAACACACAAAGTACTTGTATTGCATAGTGATAGACTATGTTACATGTACAAATAAGACCATTTACTCCTACACCTGTAACAATGAATCATTGTAATAGTTAAATGTTAAATACACGCCCGTTATACTTTATTTTCAGATAAAAACAAGCTGGTGGGCGACAATGTTACCATGGCCGTTACGATGTCGCTAACATGGATATCCGGCAACGACTCTCTTCTAAGTGGCCGATACAGTGTTATAACAAGTGGGCCTAAATTCCAACGCGAGCATGACAAAATGATGGAAATCTTCATATTCCCGTTTGTGTTCCTCGTGATTTACCTGGTCGTCGGCGTCATCGGTAATACTATCGTTATCTACATCTTCTCGGCCAAATGGAAGCTCACAAAGACGACAATATTCATTCTTACGTTAGCTGGTGTAGATCTCATGTCGTGCCTTATCAACATGCCAACCGAGGCCGCCATTCTCTGGAACTAATTAGTTTTGATCATGACGTCGTGTGTAAAATTTCGCGGTATTCAACTTTCATCGCTTCTGCCTCGTCCGCGTTTGTGTTGGTTGCAATATCAGTAGACCGGTACTAATGGTCTGTGGGCCGTTCCTTGGCCGAGGTTTAGGTATCAAGTACGCGAAGAAATCGTGTATCATCGCTGTCTTTTTGGGGATCATAACCACGTGGCCTTCCGCTATCTTCTACGGCACATACACGTACAATAAAGACGGGTCAGATCACGTGACCAGTGCGAATTACACCATCGAATCGAAAACCTGCTTAATATCNTTCATATTCCCGTTTGTGTTCCTCGTGATTTACCTGGTCGTCGGCGTCATCGGTAAAACTATCGTTATCTACATCTTCTCGGCCAAATGGAAGCTCACAAAGACGACAATATTCATTCTTACGTTAGCTGGCGTGGATCTCATTTCATGCCTTATCAACATGCCAACCGAGGCCGCCATTCTCTGGAATCCAATTAGTTTTGATCATGACGTCATGTGTAAAATTTCGCGGTATACAACTTTCATCGCTTCTGCCTCGCTCGCGTTTGTGTTGGTTGCAATATCAGTAGACCGGTACTTAATGGTATGTCGGCCGTTCCTTGGCCGAGGTTAAGGTATCAAGTACGCGAAGAAATCGTGTATCATCGCTGTCTTCTTGGGGATCACAACCACGTGGCCTTCCGCTATCTTCTACGGTGAATACACGTACAATATAGACGGGTCAGATCACGTGACCGGTGCGAATTACACTATCGAATCGAAAACGTGCTTAATATCGAATTTCTACGTGGAGCATGATAGCTACCGGCGGGATTCTATTTCTTTCTGTTCGGTGGATACGTGATAATGTTCGTCATACTCGCAATGCTTTACATGCTCATCGGGCGGAAGTTGAACATGTCTGCAGCGAAAGCGATAATATCCGAAGAAAAAAGACACAGTCTGAAGTATTTCGGTTTGAGCATGCTGTCCTCAATTACCGGAACAGTTCCCAGTAGTCCCGCCGGGGATGGCCGTGACAGGAATAGCAGCGGAAGTAGAAGTTCCAGAGCGGTTTCCTAAGATAATATCCATCGACTGGATTTCAGCCCAAGAGCGGTAAACGGACGAATCAGCACCGAAACAACGTTTAGCATATTATCAAATTTTAAATGGAAAAATAGCAACCCGATACAAAACGGTCATAAACCGGAAGCTAATTTGGACAGTATGACAGACACTAAAGATGAAAATCAGAATAGGAACAATGTCGTCGCAATGAATGCGGAAATAAATGTTACAGAGATTAGTAGATATGTATCATTCCCAGACGACATCTTAACACAACGTGTATCAATGTTTGCAGACGACACGGTTACAGATCCACCAGTGATAACGGTCTGAAATGGAACGGTCTCAAACTGTTCAGAGAGTTCAGAGAGTGTTAACATTACATCATCGATGAAAAGGCCAAGTGATGCTCTTAGATTAGACATTGATAAATCCACGAGGGCAGCACGGGGCGCGTTCCCCAGTGACCGGCTCTCGTCAGGATCCAACGGCACCTTTTGCATGACCTCGATGACGCCGGAAAGCGTTCGGAGCATCCTGTATCGATCACAAAGAGTCGAGAGTCGCGCGCGGTTAAACCGTCTGATAGCAGACGAGTTGCAACACTCCCAGGTGAAGGAGGTCAGCCTGAAGAGCAACACGCGCATGCTCAGAATGGTCACCATAGCGTTCGTGGTCAGCTATCTTCCGTATTTGATCATCGTGACTTTACGGCACTCCAATCCGGATATACCGAATAAATTAGATATATCCGAGCAGATCGTGTACCACGTGTTCATACGGTCATACTTTATCAATTCGATGATTAATCCGTATATATATATTGATTTATGAATGTGTACTTTAGAGCCAAGTTGAAGGAATCGTTCTGTTTGTTTTGCACAAGACATAAACTCCGATTACCAATTAAAGTTTAATTTGTTGGTGTGATATGCTTAATAAAATTATAACGGGAAAACAGGATTTCAAGCTTTGCTGAAAGTGTCGTCCAAGATAAGCCTGTGCGAACTACCCATGCCTATCATGGACGACACTACCCATATTGACTGGATGATTGTTTAAAAGAGATTTATTTGAAACGAAAAATTCCATACAAGCGGAAAGTTTCGTCCCGGATTAGCATGTGAGTAGCAAAGGCTAATCTGGGATTAGACTTTACGCACATGCATTTAGCCTTGTTTTCCAAGAGCGAGGCTCATGTGCTTACAAATTATAAATTATAACGTTATGTTAAATATATAAGTGTTAACGAGGCCCTATGCTCCACAAGGAACTCAAGGGAATAAGTCAAGTCAAATATATAAGACATATTTGAAATATATTCCAAGGCTGATTACATAATGTACAACGTGTTTTGATANAGGCCGCCATTCTCTGGAACTAATTAGTTTTGATCATGACGTCGTGTGTAAAATTTCGCGGTATTCAACTTTCATCGCTTCTGCCTCGTCCGCGTTTGTGTTGGTTGCAATATCAGTAGACCGGTACTAATGGTCTGTGGGCCGTTCCTTGGCCGAGGTTTAGGTATCAAGTACGCGAAGAAATCGTGTATCATCGCTGTCTTTTTGGGGATCATAACCACGTGGCCTTCCGCTATCTTCTACGGCACATACACGTACAATAAAGACGGGTCAGATCACGTGACCAGTGCGAATTACACCATCGAATCGAAAACCTGCTTAATATCGAATTTCTACGTGGAGCATGAAAGCTACCGGCGGGATTTTATTTCTTTCTGTTCGGTGGACACGTGATAATGTTCGTCATACTCGCAATGCTTAACATGCTCATCGGGCGGAAGTTGTACATGTCTGCAGCGAGAGCGATAATATCCGAAGACAAAAGACACAGTCTGAAGTATTTCGGTTTGAGCATGCTGTCCTCAATTACCGGAACAGTTCCCAGAAGTCCCGCCGGGGATGGCCGTGACAGGAATAGCACCGGAAGTAGAAGTTCCAGAGCGGTTTCCTTAGATAATATCCATCGACTGGATTTCAGCCCAAGAGCGGTAAACGGACGAATCAGCACCGAAACAACGTTTAGCGTGTTATCAAATTTATCAAATGGAAAAGATAGCAACCCAATACAAAACGGTCATAAACCGGAAGCTAATTTGGACAGTATGACAGACACTAAAGATGAAAATCAGAATAGGAACAATGTCGTCGCAATGAATGCGGAAATAAATGTTACAGAGATTAGTAGATATGTATCATTCCCAGACGACATCTTAACACAACGTGTATCAATGTTTGCAGACGACACGGTTACAGATCCAACAGTGATAACGGTCTCAAATGGAACGGTCTCAAACTGTTCAGAGAGTTCAGAGAGTGTTAACATTACATCATCGATGAAAAAGCCAAGTGATGTTCTTAGATTAGACATTGATAAATCCACGAGGGCAGGACAGGGCGCGTTCCCCAGTGACCGGCTCTCGTCAGGATCCAACGGCACCATTTGCATGACCTCGATGACGCCGGAAAGCGTTCGTAGCATCCTGTATCGATCACAAAGTGTCGAGAGTCGCGCGCGGTTAAACCGTCTCATAGCAGACGAGTTGCAACACTCAAGGGTGAAGGAGGTCAGCCTGAAGAGTAATACGCGCATGCTCAGAATGGTCACCATAGCGTTCGTCGTCAGCTTTCTTCCGTATTTGATCATCGTGACTTTACGGCACTCCAATTCGGATATACCGAATAAATTGAATAAATCCGAGCAGATCGTGTACCACGTGTTCATACGGTCATACTTTATCAATTCGATGATTAATCCGTTTATATATGGATTTATGAATGTGGAGTTTAGAGCCAAGTTGAAGGAATTGTTCTGTTTGTTTTGCACAAGACATAAACTCCGAGTACCAATTAAAGTTTAATTTGTTGGTGTTATATGCTTTATAAAATTATAACGGGAAAACAGGATTTCATGCTTGTGCTGAAAGTTTCGTCCCAAAAAAGCCTGTGCGAACTACCCATGCTTATCATGGACGCCAATCCCACATTGACTGGATTATTGTTTAAAAGAGACTTATTTGAAACGAAAAATTCCATACAAGCGGAAAGTTTCGTCCCTGATTAGCGTGTGAGTAGCAAAGGCTGATCTGGGATTAGACTTTACGCACATGCATTTAGCCTTGTTTTCCAAGAGCGAGGCTCATATGCTTACAAATTATAAATTATAACGTTATGTTAAATATATAAGTGTTAACGAGGCCCTATGCTCCACAAGGAACTCAAGGGAATAAGTCAAGTCAAATATATAAGATATATTTAAAATATGTTACAAGGCTGATTACATAATGTACAACGTGTTTAAAATATGACTCACAATACAAACGGTAAACATTCTATTACGCTTTTAACACATAAATGGTCGCATGTATCGTTTTTTCTTAACAATCTAAATGTTTACCACTTATACATATATCTTTCTATTGCTTTATGTTTTACAAAGGAAATTTCAGACTGCTTTGTATCAATATTTGGCATATTGATGTTCGTCCAGCTTAAATAATTAAACACTTACATATCATTTTTAACTGTAATATTTCGTCATATATCTTGAGCATTAACATTCTCGGTGTACGTATCTAAAAAACCTTTATGTTATTGAAATTTGCATACATATATTGTCCGTTATATTGTTATGCAAGAAAATTGCAGTTCGTGTTATTTTTAAGCAATTGTTATTGATTCCAATCCAAGGAATGTTCTTAGTTCCTATGTTTTATGATGTACAAAAATAGCAAGTAAAAAAGGTCGTCTTCCGCGTCATACGTTTAGCCGGGGTACAGTGTACAAGGTGTTTCCAACCGGGCACTAAAACTCGGGGTCGGATCTAGAACGGGGCCTTAGTAGTATCTAGCACAATCCCCCGTAAACCATACATATAGGATCTGGCATGAGTTGTCATATCATACCATATTTTATTAAATGAGATCAGGAATTTTGTTAGTAAGCGAGCCTTTTGCGAGCTCACTAACGAATTTCCTGGACGAGTTTAATATAATATGGTATGATATGACAACGAGTGTCATATCTTTTTTATCACATGCTTTTAAATGAGCAAATTAAATAAATATTTACGCAAACATAATGATAAATCCCGAATGTTGTTTACATTTCGTGACGTCATTTGACGTTGCAACGTGATTTCAGCAAAATAACAAAATGCGATTGGTCAATAAACGAAAACTAAGCCAATGAAAACGCTTAAAAATTATATTACACACGTGTAATATAAAAATATATGTAATGGATTTATTACATGGGGAACAGGGTATGGCATGTGATAACATAGTATGTTTAATCCAAGTGCACTCGGTACTACTGCATACACTTCACACTACACATAAGAAAAAACTATTAAGCTATAAACGTAGCCACTGAAGTGTAAGTAAAGGATGACAATTTATAATACCCGACACGCTAACCAATACCCAATGATTTTGTCGCCGGTTGTGAAAAGTGTGCAGCCAGTCCGGTACTCGAACCCGGACCTCCCGCTTTCAATGCGAGTGCTATACCGAGTAGGTCAACCGGGGCCCGTATTCACCAACCGATTCTTAGACATAATTCTAAAAATAAATATATTCTTAAAACTGTAAAATACTAAAACTGCTTGAAAGTCAGGTCAAGCGTGGCAGTTAACACTTGTAATTATATAATTCTTCGTTAAGAGCAATATGTTAATTATGAAAGCACAATTTTAAGCCTTTATATATGCAGACTCTTAGGTATTTTTATGCTAGTCTAAGACTAATTTGTATTCTTAATTCTAAGATTGGGTTGGTGAACACGGACCCAGGCCGCCTACACAGCTTATCACCAATCCCGCTTAAGTTCGGTACCGTGACAATAAAATACATAAAAACATCAAATTTAAGTTATTAAGCTATTATAGCTATTGTTAAAAAGGCGTTCAAGTAAAACCAATGTGAATACACTTTATTTCTTTGAAGTTTACTTTCTCCGTCATCTTTGTTATTACATGGCCGTTTGAGTTTGAACCTCAGACGATACGAGTATTTACTGCATACAGAAATAGTTTCAACGTGGCAATACAACCTATCACTCTAAACATTAAACTTTTATAGAAATTATCATGTATGTTTACAACAAGAATTTTATTGTTCTTCCAACTATGAATTTGCATAAACCTTTATAACTATAAAACCTACTGAAAAGAAGGGGGGTCTATTCTATGAGAACACAAATAAAGTGTGAACACCGCCTGATTGACATATTGGTATGTGCAATCAGGTTTATTGACAGCTTTTAACTGCTTTGTTTTGACAAGATCGTATCATCCGAGAATAAGTGCAGTTGGCAAAGATGGTGGATATCCCTTTGAGCGCTGGAACCGGATTTTGAAGGCCTTTGCAAACAGTTTGGATCCAGATGAGACGCCACAGAACGTGGCGTCTCATCAGGATCCAAACTGTTTGCTATTCTGATAGTATTCTTTGAAAAAAAATCGAAGAAAATGCTTATTTTAGAAATTTAGCAGACAACATTTTAGCAGACGACAAATTTCCCAGCATGCAAAGGGATATATGTTGTTTGTGTGGCGATATTTGAAGTTGGGTTGTCGTTTCGCTTTTGTCTTATTGTTAAAAAGCCAATTTTATTCAGTGATCATGTTTCTATCTGTAATTAATGTGCAATTGGATATGCTATGAAAAACACGTCTTTGTTAAGGGCGTGGATTTTGGATGCTGCTTTTCCTTTAAAATAATCTGGCGTTAGGCTTACAAAGGTTTATACGGAATGCGTATCTGTTCTTGTGTATAATGGACTTTTTCAAAGATAGAGATGTATTGTTTAATTTCCAAATAAAAAAATGTATGGATTTAAAACTAGAAATGGGTATGAAATAGTTCACCATACAATAATGCAGCCAGATATTTCAATAATGTTGGTTTTATGTAGCTACATTCTATGTAGGTTTTCGTTAGTATTATTATTTTCTTAGTAGGGTTTGTAAATATGGGTGTGAATAGTAGCGAAATCAGTTTACTACACCCAAATTATTTTACTTTGTTTGACGGAACTATAAAACCATCGTTAACGTGTTTATATAATCCCGTCTGTATTAAACAGTATTTAAACGAGTACATTTGTTGGAATTGTGCAACTTATTTAGGCTCGATGGGTAATTGTCAGCTCGGGTAAAACTTAAACGTACCCCGGGTACCTTTAAGTTTACTACAATGTTTCCGGCAAGTATAAGACTGTACCCGAGTTTTATTCCCGCCTAAAATCCGTTGTCGTAAAACATTAAGCAACGAAATTCTCTTTGAACAAAATCTGCCTCAACAAGCTTTTTGAGTATGAGTTTCGATAATATTGAGTATTTTTTTACAGAATATTGACAACATTGCTTGTGAAGACAATCTGACATACCCTTGCAATATTTTTACAAAACGGTCACTTATCACTTTTTGTTATAAACTCATTGCTTGATTGTGCCATTTGTATGACGGCATTATTTTACCTCGGCTTGAAACAGAAACACATGCTACTACTTGTGTTTTAATGAGATAAGCGAATGTTTTGAAATACATAACTGACTTATGGGTTTTAAAGCATCCGCTAAACGTCTCAACTAATACCATCCAATAATAAACATTTGCTTAAAAGGTTCATCGTAAATAAAAATATTTAGATATCCACAAATTTTTTGTATAAGTTAAATAATCAAACACGGTATCTCTTAAAAGGAAAAGTGTATGCACTTTGTCGATTATTATCAAAATACGTTGTTATTGGACAGTTCCAAACTTAAGTGCTTACCATTATACAGGGTTTGCTACCGTATTGATTAGACAGTTGAAAGGGCTTGTTCACAGACGTTCGTATTTTTGAAACAATTTTACTAACAACTCTATACTGTTTTGAATAATTTTAAAGGGACTGTAAACCACGAATGATGAAAAAGAAAAGTTCTTAAATACCGTATTTTTTACAATTATTAGTTTATATTGATTAAAATATCACGACTGATATATGACATTACTTAAAAAAGTTCATATTTTCAGTATATTCGGAAATAAAATTTCGCGATGTGAAATCGAAAGTACATCGCGAAAATAGGTGACATAACGATAAACACTATAAATAACGCAAGTAGATTGATCATTTAAGATATTAAATATATACAATTCACTACGCATGCACAATTTGCATTCCTGGGTTTACCACGTGACGATGATGATCAATCTACAAAAATAAAGTAAAAAAAAAAAATCAAAAAAAAAATCAAGTAATGTTATATTCCATTTTGATTTCTCAAGACGATATCCGAACATCAACGAGCGAACGCGAGATGGGCTTCGGATAGCGTCGGAAGCACGACGTAGTTTTTGCTATTGCCAAACATCTAATCTAGTCCTCTAACCGATAAACACACATTTACTACTGATAAAAATGTGTAAATGACAGTCGATCATTATCAATTTGTAATGCTTCAGATCGGCTGATAGCTCGTTATGCCTTCGAACTAAATCGAGTATAATGAGCTTGTACTGAGCGTATAGTAAACTTATTCCATTCATACAAAGCGCTTTCGAGTATGAACGTAATTAAATTCTTTTTTACAACGGAAGTAGTTTTCAGTTCAATAAACGCATTTTGTGTGATTAAAACTTATGCCCTGTTTTAATACAGTGAAAAATTCTCGGAGAACAAGGACCTTAAAAATAAAGATTCTTACAGAAGACTTTACTTTAGTTCAAAATAAACGATATGTTCAATTTTTTCACAATTGTAGAAACGTAGATAGACGCATTGTATTTTACATGAACAGTTCGATCATAAAAAGTAGTAGAAAATCCAGTCATATTGCCACGCCTTATTTTTTCTCTAAAAACTATGTCCAGCATCAGTTATTTATTAATTTCTTTTCTTGTCTTAAACACCTTTATTGTGGTCGTTCCGCAAATAACAAACACTATACCACAAACATCCCATTGATTAAAGATGTTTAAGGAAACAGCATTACATCTGCTAAATATTCATGGAAGCTGAGTTTTGCAAAACGAAAAATAGCGTTAACCGAAAAAACACTATTCATGTGTGTCTGTTACTTTGTATTTTATTTAGTGATATACAATTAAAATCTTTCGAAATGTGAATTTGTTCCTTAAATAAAATATGTACATGATTTATATTCTAAGATAGTTTTATTTTTGTTCAACTAATACAAACTGTATTTAATGTATTGTACTGCTTTTGGGAGTGTTTAAAACGAACGAGAAATTACTATTTCTATTTTGTTACTTAACATCATCGGAACTTATAAAAAAATTGAGACAAACCGTTGATCTAGATGATTTCACATACACGTATTTCTTAAACAAAACGTACACTTGTCAGCCGGTCGGAAGAATTACATTTATTTAAAATGAGATATAATAATAGACATTTAACTCACAATTTAAATTGCTTTAAACTAATAACTGAATTCATTGACTTATGTTTCATTAATTTTTAGCGAAGCACAAAACTTTGTTGAATTCATTGACTTATGTTTCATTTACTCTTTAGCGAAGCACAAAACATTGTTGAATTCATTGACTTATGTTTCATTAACTCTTTAGCGAAGCACAAAACATTGTTGAATTCATTTCAATTCTGAATCAATTAATGAATCCTACGGGAAATTAGATGAGAAACATTGTATGTGCTGTAATCTCCTTGGTCATGTTATTTCATGGCAAAAGCGTATAACCAGGCTCTTATTATGGGAAATTCATGTTAACACGAAAAACGCGTAATACTGTTTATGATAAACGCGCATATACAGCCTTTATTAGTTGCCAATAGTTATCATTGCTCAAGAACAAATCAGTTAATAGGGTCAAGTAAACAACAGAAAAATCCTAGTTGTGTTAAACCTCAGAAACAAAGAACGAAACAAGCCAAGGACACATTAAGAGCCAACTGCAAATGTGCGTAAATAAATGAGTAACACGTTCTATCCCAAAGCGATTTGCGCCTGGAATTTATAAATAAACAGACTAGTTACATAACATCCATAAGCATGCACAAAAGTTAATGCATTTAGTCATTTCAACAGAAGTTTTCCGTTCGTTCTTCTACATGTACCATTGAACGTTGATTTCGCATTCTTTGATGACCATTGTTGTTTTAAGAAGTATTTTTATAACGTATTATAGCCTTTTTTATACCAAATATGCACAACACTTAATTAAAACTATTGTTAAAATTAAGAATGAGCCAGCCTGAAACGTGAACGTGAAGTTAACATTTTGAAATTTTAATAAATCATCGCATCACTTCGTCCTTTAAATATTTATCAGATTAATAGTCCAATTATGATGTCTAATTTAGTCCTAAGTAGATTTCTGATTGAAAGCAAGTAAGACCATCAATCGGAGGTCAAAAACCATGTGATTTCGAAAGGCATCGGATGTTCACAGACCGAGACTTTTGGCGATAAAATGGTTTTTATTTGGCAAAAAGGCATGTACATCTATTTATATAAAATAAGTAATTATAATTTATCAGCTGCCATAGCGTTTATGTTTAGTAAGTTCATCGTGAAAAAGCAGAAAAGTGGAACTGTCGGTGCCCTTCTCAAAACAAAACTGTTGTTGGTAATGTGTTGGTTGCTATATCCTGTAGAACCTCTGCAATATTCAGAACGCATTAGTTACCTAAAAGCATTATTATACAGCGTGCGCACACGACATATCTAGAAGTGTATGTTCACTGTGGCTGTTTTATTCAATTAATATCGGCTTATCGCAAAAATTGTGTGAGGATGCATATTGCTACGGTGATTACATATTTTCGGAGCGGATAAGCAGACACTATCTTTGTCTCGTTTTCAATTATTATTTCCAGGTGAGGTCTTTTTGAAATTAATATTATATGTTTAACTAATAATTTATGAGGATGTAATATATAATATATAAGAAGATTTATTAGTTTTCCGTATAATAGGTTTGTAGGCGTAAATGTGAAATCTGGTTGCCAACTGTGGTGTTGAATGTTTTGTCTTGTTTGGCATTTGCCTTTGGTCTCTTGGCAGGTGGATGTTTATAACGATTTCTCTCCAGATATTTTTTTTTCTCGAGATGCATTATCCATATTTTAAAATTATAATTATTTTAAAACGTTTGACTTTGGTTTATGATGTTCCGTAGTTAACGTGTTCGTGTGCGGACCTGTTCGCAGTATTGTCAAATTTACACAATGCCCATAATGATTGAACAGTGTGTATCAAGGGTCTTAATAACAATGCGGACATCGTCTTTCTAAACAAACAAGTTGCGTATTGTGTATTAATAATTTTCATTTTGAATTTATATTCATAATTAAGAAGAGAAAATATAACTATCGAGGTTAGTAATGTCATAGGCGCACGTAGCAGTGATAAAATTGAAAAAAATAATAGCTCAACCCAACAATATTTAACAGATTCATACAAATTGTCCTTGTGGCATATATCTGTTAATTGATTGAGATTTAGATATACTTGTATGTTCACGGTCAAGGCTTTCTACTTAATTACTGTTGTATTCGGTTGACCTGAAGACGCGGTCATTATAACATTGGCTCGACGGGTTATCAGTTATCGAAAGTTTGATATATATGATACAAGAGGTTAACATGGAAAAGGTATTCTATTGCTCGACAAAGCTTTTTCAAGGTACATTAAACATTTGTAAGTGCCATAATGTAGACAATTGAGTAATTGTGTACACGAAACTATTATCATTTTATTTCGGTAGTTGTGGTAATAGTTTGCCAAATATTGTAAATGACATGTTATTTCGATATCGCATTCGTCGTCCGTTTAATTATAAAGTTGTATACGCAATATGAATATGTTGTCTAGAAGCTTTCAATGGATTATGGTATAACATATATTTGTATATACCAAAACATATTCTTTTCTAACCAAATCGGGTATTTGCCCCGTAAAATATATGATTCAGAATACTAAGTCCGTTTTTCATAATGTAAAATTCGTTACCGTATTCAACGGCTGGTTAATCGAACCACTTTTATGTGTTCTGTGTCGTAAATATCGGATTCGTTCTGAGTGAAATTAAGAGAAAAAAACAGTTGTATGTTGACACACGCACAAAACTGTGTACGTCATAGGAATTTTTAATGCTCTTTGTTTTACAACATGTGACATGTTTCGCTTCTGTATAAATGTACCTTTTTCAAAGTCAATTGTCTGTCTTGAGAGACTTTTCGCTTTTTTAATGTAGAAGCAATGGAATGATATAAAAATGTGATGCTCCGATGAGTTGGACTCGTTCAGTGTGTTTTAATAATTTAAATATTACAACCAATGTGATATTGCCTAATTATTTTTTGCCAAGATAACACCGTTGAATTGCGTGTGCTTACCGTCTGAAATTATGTAACCGTTTGCATTTCATTTATAGAGTTCATAACTTCACATTATGCCACATTCTTCGGTTAAGCAATTGTTTTCCATCCAAGTGTGCACTTGTTTATATCTAATTATTGATTGACTTGCATTTTAGCTGATTTGTGAATTCAACCTAAGCGATGCATTAACGATGTAGAAAATAGCAAAAGATGCTTACATTAAAATAATTTGCTGCGAATCATTGAATATAATTATCAATGAGAATTAATTTCCTTCAGTTATTTTAAAAAGAATTATCAATAATATATACCGGACTTGCGAACTTTCTCAAACACTAAGCGCGCCTTAAATCCGGTAAATGTTACTCTCGACTCCAAATAAAAGATCGTAGTTATGACGTCACAATGCATATGACGTTTTAATCCGAATTCAACCGAAACGACGTCCTTAGTAACTGAAAAGTAAAAAAGTCGAAAGACTTGTTTTTATCGAAAAAAAAATTAATTCACGCTCAGTTTCAACAATGTCCTTGATATTCAAGGTAACATTATTTATTTCAAGGTAGCTGTGACTGAAAAAAAACATTTAACAGGCTAAGTAAAAAATAATGCAACGATTTACACACTTGGGTGGGGTGTTTGATATGGTTTCGTTGGGTTTTGTTGCAAGAAAAAAAGAAAACAAAATGCAAATAAACGTATTTCAGTTTTCAAATAGGCTTGTTTTACTAGAATTAGATACAGTCTTGAGCAAAGCAATGAAGCAAATTACGTTGACTTTGAAGATTAACCAATTTATCGAAAGGTTTTATTTTCGAATAGGTGGATTGATAATAGGATACAGAATGCATGATTGGATAGGTGGATGTAACTTTGTATAGGTGGATGGATGGTTAGGTAGGTGTTAGATAGTTAGATAGCTGGATCTGATGGGTGATTGGGTAGGTGGGTGGATTGATTGGTTGATAGATGAATGGATGGGTGGATGAGTGAGTGGTGAACAACCGGTAAAGTGGTAAATACGTGGTTTAATGATTGGTTCTTTGGATAGATGGGTGGATAGTTTAATAGGTGGATGCGTGGGTGTGTAAGTGGTTGATGGGTGATTGGATAGGTTGGTGGTGTAGTTAATAAATGGATGTTTGATGGATGGATGTGTGGGTGCATGGATCGGTCAATATGTGGTTTTATAGTTGGATAGTGGGTTAGATGATTGGACATGTAGATAATTGGTTGGATGAGAGGCTGTACAAGTGTTGGATGTGTCAGTAGATTGATGGATATAATCCATTGATAGTTCGATAGGTTGGTGGTAAGATAGGTTGACATTTTGGATTCGTGGGTGGATGAAAATAGTTTATGGTTTATTGCTTGTTAAGTCTGTCAGTCCCATAATTCCTTTTATTGTTTTGTCAATTTCAAATGGAGTGTTACCAATTACGCAATAATAAAAAATCCGTGAACTCATCGAAATGAATTATATCGTTTACCAAATTAATCATATAACCATCTTTATAATTGCAATAACACTCGAAGACATAATTGTTTGCATTTGAGGTGCGCATGAGTTTATGTAAACTTTCGTAAACATTTATGCAAAAAATTCCATGAAAGACAGGTGGAATTTTCCAGCTGATGACGTTATGCAAGTACTTATTGGCTACTTTTTTTAAGCGACCTTCCTTTCAAGTTCCAGAAGAAAAACGCGTATACACAATGTATATCTATGGGAATTGTAAGATAAATTTATGAATTTGTTTGCAGTTAGTCACGAAATGCCATTAATAGTTAAAACATTTCTATTACGCTGATTTGTGAACAGGTTCTATCAATCAAAGGCAATAAAACAGAAACAAAAACACTCAAATCAAGTTGCATATTTATTTGATATAATGTCAGTTTTCAGATAGTGAAGATTATGTTATAGGGACGTGTTTTGTGTTAGGTTCGTTTGATCTAACTAAAACAATCACAAAGGTTAATTATTCGTTTTATTTCGCTGATGAATGTATACGCCTGATCACATATATTTGTGGGACAGTCAGTATCGAAAAACAAATTTTACAAGGTCATGGACAGAAATAAGCGCTCGTCTGGAAAATTTGGTAAAGATGCTTTGAATAATGAATGAGTTAAGAGAGCTGAGACGGCGAAAGTTGGCATTTTAATATAAACAAACAGCAATAAGTAGTAATTCGCTGGTAAAAATTTGCTGGTAACATTAACAAAAACATTTGCCCAATGTTTGGTGATGATTCGATAAAAAAAGAGAGAGAGNTTGTTTTGTCAATTTCAAATGGAGTGTTACCAATTACGCAATAATAAAAAATCCGTGAACTCATCGAAATGAATTATATCGTTTACCAAATTAATCATATAACCATCTTTATAATTGCAATAACACTCGAAGACATAATTGTTTGCATTTGAGGTGCGCATGAGTTTATGTAAACTTTCGTAAACATTTATGCAAAAAATTCCATGAAAGACAGGTGGAATTTTCCAGCTGATGACGTTATGCAAGTACTTATTGGCTACTTTTTTTAAGCGACCTTCCTTTCAAGTTCCAGAAGAAAAACGCGTATACACAATGTATATCTATGGGAATTGTAAGATAAATTTATGAATTTGTTTGCAGTTAGTCACGAAATGCCATTAATAGTTAAAACATTTCTATTACGCTGATTTGTGAACAGGTTCTATCAATCAAAGGCAATAAAACAGAAACAAAAACACTCAAATCAAGTTGCATATTTATTTGATATAATGTCAGTTTTCAGATAGTGAAGATTATGTTATAGGGACGTGTTTTGTGTTAGGTTCGTTTGATCTAACTAAAACAATCACAAAGGTTAATTATTCGTTTAATTTCGCTGATGAATGTATACGCCTGATCACACATATTTGTGGGAGAGTCAGTATTGAAAAACAAATTTTACAAGGTCATGGACAGAAATAAGCGCTCGTCTGGAAAATTTGGTGAAGATGCTTTGAATAATGAATGAGTTAAGGGAGCTGAGACGGCGAAAGTTGGCATTTTAATATAAACAAACAGCAATAAGAAGTAATTCGCTGGTAAAACAATTGCTGGTAACATTAACAAAAACATTTGCCCAATGTTTGGTGATAATTCGATAAAAAAGAGAGAGAGAGGAAATGGCGATTTTCCCATGTGTGTTATATAAATAAAGGGTTATACAGTCAGACATCTTAATTGCCTGGTCAAAATGGCTGGTTATCCAACATTCCTTCCATTTTATTTTAACACAATTAATCCGAATGTTTAATGAAGATTTGATGCAGACTGAACGACGTACAGCGCGAAAAGCATGCCCATCGTTCGTTTAGAACGTGAAATATAATGCACGTCCATCCGACAGCCTACGTAGTTCCCATAACTCGTCCCACCAAAAGACGGGCGTATGAAAAAAAAAATAACGCAAATCAACTTAAAGTAACAATCTATCAGTAATATTTTCATGGAGCGTGTATCAAACCAACTGTTATTCAATAGTCAGAAAGCAATGACCCGCTGTGAGGACATTTCATCTCGAAATGTAATTCCGTCTTCAACAGAAATGTCAATCAGGCAGACAAGACAAAACAGCGATACACCGGGGTATAATACATTTTATAAAATAACGAAAGAATCCAAATAAATTATTTAGAAAGAAATGCCGTATATATGATTGGCTTAATTTAACATGATTAGCCTTATTATGGAGATCACGTTGTATGTAGGATTATTTGTATGTGGATTCAACGGTACATCATTTGACTCGCGTCATACGAAAATGGTTCTTATGCCATATTCGGTCATATGCATTTGCGCTAGCCTCTCCTTTAATGAGACCAAGAAACATAACGGTCCTCTATAACGGACAGGGAAGCTCCTGTCCAAACTACCACTGATTCAAGCTCCGCTGGGGACGAACTTTTTTCTGTTTTTTTTTTCTCTTATATTCTACTCTTGTAATTGTAATTGAACTATACAATTTCGTGGTTTAAATCTAGCAATTTAAGGCACTTACTGAAACAATGCAAAAATGACCAACGAGAATACGAAACATGTCAGTCATTACAAAAAATATACCAATGTGATCAGTGCACTAGTAACCAAAAGGATGACATTTCGACAAGTTCCAAAGTCTCATTACTGCTTTTATGTTGAAGCACATGAGCAGGTACTATAATATGGTGTTTGCATATTGTTAATATTCATATGAAATGGGCTAAAAATCGTTACCGAAAGAGGCTCACATTCGTATAAAAAAGAGAACTTTTCTTCAAATTAGCATTAGCGCAAGCATTTCATTTGTTGTCGGTGTTTGATTGTTCACTGATGTCTATAATGATTGTATTTATTTAATTGAAACAAACCATATACTTCTGTTGCATGCTGATAGACTACGGTATATGTACACATTAGAATATTTACACCTAAATTCAAATAATAAAGAATCATTATTTCTGAAAAAAACGTTTGTTACATGTCTCTTATACTTTATTTTCAGATAAAGACATGCCGATCGGCGAAATGTAACCAATGGCGTAACGATGTCTCTAACAGAGACACCCGATAACCAGTTGAGCAACAATGACACTCGTCTAGGTTGCCAACAGGGGGTTGTTACAAGTGGGCCACTATTCCAACGCGAGCACGACAAAATGATGGAAATCTTCATATTCCCGTTTGTCTTCCTCGTGTTTTACCTGGTTGTCGGCGTCATCGGGAACACCATCGTGATCTACATCTTCTCGGCAAAATGGAAGCTCACCAAGACAACCATATTCATTCTGACATTAGCCGGCGTAGACCTCATGTCTTGCCTGATTAACATGCCAATAGAGGCGGCAATTCTCTGGAATCCAATTAGTTTTGATCACGACGTGATGTGTAAACTTTCACGATATACATCTTTCATCGCCTCGGCCTCCTCTGCCTTTGTGTTGGTGGCGATATCAGTAGACCGATACTTAATGGTCTGTAGACCATTCCTGGGTCGAGGGTTGGGTATCAAGTACGCGAAGAAATCGTGTATTATCGCTGTCCTCTTGGGGATCATAACCACGTGGCCTCCCCTAATCTTCTACGGCACATACACGTACAATATCGATGAATACGACGACGCTACTGGTGGGAATTACACTATTGAAACGAAAACTTGTTTAATATCGAATTTCTACGTGGAGCACGATAAGCTACCGGCGGGATTTTATTTCTTTCTTTTCGGTGGCAACGTGATCATGTTCGTCATTCTAGCAATGCTATACATGCTCATCGGGCGGAAGTTGTATATGTCTGCGACGAGAGCAATCGTATCGGAAAATAAAAGACATAGTCTGAAGTATTTTGGCCTAAGCATGATGGCCGCAATGACCGGTACCGTACCCAGTAGTCCCGGGGATGGCCGAGACAGGAGTAGCAACGGAAGCAGGAGTTCCAGAGCAATTTCTTTAGACAATATCCATCGACTGGATTACAGCGCAAGAGCCTTAAATGACCGACTCAGCACTGAAACGACGTTTAGCGTCTTATCAAATTTATCAAATGGAAAAGATATCCACCCAATACCAAATGGTAATAAACCGGAAGTTAAGTTTGACTGTTTGAAGGACGCTAAATATGAAAATCAGAATAAGAACAATGCGACGAATGCGGCGGAAATAAATATTACACATATCAGTAGATGTGCATCAATGTTCGCAGACGACACGGTAACAGACCCACCAGTGATAACGGTCTTAAATAACAGTTCAAGCAGTTCAGAGAGTGTTCAATATGCATCACCAGTGAAAAAGCCGAGTGATGTGCTTATGTTAGATATTGAGACCTCCACGAGGGCAGGACGGGGCGCGTTCTCGACTGACCGGTTGTCGTCAGGTTCCAGCGTCACATTCAGCATGACACCGATGTCTTCAATGACGCAGGAGAGCGTCCGAAGCATTCTGTATCGGTCACAAAGAGTCGAAAGTCGCGCGAGGTTAAACCGTCTCATCGCGGATGAGCTGCAACACTCCCAGGTGAAGGTGGGCAGCCTGAAAAGCAACACGCGCATGCTCCGAATGGTCACCATAGCGTTTATGGTCAGTTTTCTTCCGTTTTTGATCATCGTGACTTTACGGCACTACAATCCGGATATACCGAATAAATTAAACAAATCCAAGCAGATTGTGTACCACGTGTTTATAAGGTCATACTTTATCAATTCGATGATTAATCCGTTTATATATGGATTTATGAATGCGGATTTTAGAGCCAAATTGAAGGAGTTCTGTCTGTTTTGCTTTAAAAATAAGCTCAGAGTACCATCTAAAGTTTAAGTTGCGGTGATATGCTTTATACAATTATAACATAATCTTAAATATGAGTGTCGGTCTGAGTAAACGGGGTTTAATGCATTTGCGTAAAGTATCGTCCCAGATTAGCATTTACAGTCCGCACAGGCTTTCGGCCTAAGAAGAGACATCCTTCACACAAAAATTCCATAAAGGCGGAAGATGTCGTCCCTGATAAGCCTGAGCGGACTGCATATGTTAATCTGGGACTACACTTTACGCACATGTATTAAGCCCCGTTATCCAAGAGCAAGGTTCATATGTTTTGTACAATTATATCATTATGTTCAATATATAAAATATACTCGAAATATGTTCCATGGACAATTCGCCTATTATTGATGTTAAAAGCACATACTAATTACCTATTTGGAATGTTGTAATGATGATTATAATCCCAGAAAAACAAAACAATTATCATGTTATGTCAATAGAGTATGAAAGGATGTAAACGTGTCGTTTAATATAATTGAACATTAAATTAACGAATTTCAATGTCTGTTGTAAAATAAGGAAGTATTTATTATATGTATTTATTTATATGAATTTATTTACGAAACGACATTTGGATATTACAATTCAATTGTTCCATGTCGATAACATGTCTGGCCATTTACAACCTGATTCAACTGACATCTCGCCAACTGTCAATCCAATCCTTATCTAAATATCGATCGACCAATCAGCGATCGATTAATCGCGCGCCTCAGTTACCAACGATCTGTCCGCCATTTTCTAGACAAGCTGAATCTAGACATTCGCATTTTTTCCACGAGTTTGGTTTGATTTACTCTTTAAAAACGTTAGTGAAATATGGTGAAACGGTGTCAATATGGCTTATTAACTCGGACAATCGGTATCCAGAAAGATAAGTTAGAGGCATTTAATATTTACCATTTCCAAAGCGCAATCGTTGTCTTGACAAGTGCGAATGGACGCTTCAATGTGTAGAACTACAAAAATCCCCGTTATTGAACATTATTTTATTTCAGAAAATGATCTTACTTATTGTTTGTGAGGCACTTTACATAATAAAGATTAATAAATGTAATATTAGCAATATTAAGGATGAAGTGTATCACGTTTGTATGTAAAATAATCGGTAAATTTGGTACCCGCTTAACCTAACTTAACGAAATCCCCGTTATAAATCGCTATTTTGTGTAAGAAACAAGTGAAAACAATTTGATGTCAATATTTCAATAAATTCCATCGTATAGGTGTTATTAATTACTGATATCATTGGCGAAAATGTAGCCAGCGTATTGACAAATCCAGAAATATATTTTGTTTGCCGAGTACATGCAATATCTATCTATCTATTTATCTATCTATCTATCTATCTATCTATCTATCTATCTATCTATCTATTTATCTATCTATCTATCCATCCATCTATCTATCTATCTATATATCTATCTATATATCTATATATCTACCTACCTGCCTACCTACCTACCCACCCACCCAAACAAACACCCACCCATCCATCCATCCAATCATCCATCTTTCTATCTATCTATCTATCTATATATCGAATAAGTCGCATTATTCGTTATTCATTCGTTGATATTTCTTTTCTTACAAAACGTGGTACGTGGTATGGTTTTAAAAACCAAAGACGCGCTTTCAATTGATATGTTTACATCTCATTTGTCATCTTTTGACGTAGCCATACAACTTAATTTTATTTATGCAACTAATATTTAATGTCTAAAACTTATATTCAATCTTTGCAATATGTAAATTTATCATTGAGTATAAAAACCACAATGCTGTATCTCTTAATTGGACATCTGTGCATAAGTATTTCATGTCTAACGGATAGTTCTGACTAACCCGGGAACTATCCTGGTACGTGTTTATTTCCTGTCATGTTTAACGTAATTCCCTGGTTGAATGTATCGACTCACAGATATGTGTTTATAGCTGCCTATGCTTCATCATACAACCGTATGGCATAACGGTATAAAAGGCCAGCAACTTTTAGTGTGTTGAGTGAAGTTCAGTTAAGTTATGAGTAAGGTTTTTATAGTAACTAGGCCTCTTTTCTGTATTGGGGTTCCGTCCGTCTGGTGAGTCGGCTATGTTTAATCTTTAAATTAATTCATAATTAATCTTTATTTTAAATAACAACGAAATTAGGTGACTGAACATTTCTATATGTTTAATGTGCTCCGGACAAATATGTGTTGCGGATATTCGTACAAATAATTAGGCCTACGCCAAAATTCGGTTTGCTGAAAGCAAATATTGTGTCTGAAGTCAAAATGGCTGGCTGCATGTTTTTCCACGTCGGGTCGCCTATAGGCACATTGGCAGGATATTTATGGAAAGGACCATAGTTTGCGAATTTAAATCTAAAGTGGCCCTAGACGATAATACATGTATGTTATGCAACGGGATTCTCCCATACTTATGGTCATCACTATCTGAAGACTTGTTAGTAGGTGTACGGATAAGAATGAGAGATACAAGTGACCCTTGCTCCTTATAGTGCCCGATGTGATGTGTTCATCTTGGCTTATCGTCTCACGTGCATGACGAGTAGGTAGATTATGGTTGAGTGTGAGATCGAACTTACGACCCTGAGTTTTTGCGCCACTGTGTTCGCACTAGACCAAGGATTGACCCAGACGTAAATATAGGTGATACCTTTATATAGCCAACTTCTGTGATCATAGACAACCAAATATTATGACAAATTATGCTATTTAAATAGCTAAATACTTTGGCCTTTTACGACGAACAGACGTGGTGAAATGCTGTTATGTAGTTAATTTAGCGTATTGAAATTAAGTACGGTTTAATCCCAAAATGTGTATGCATAGACAAAAAAAAATGTATTGATATTTATTCATAAATTATATGAGAGTATTTTTGACTCAAAATAAAAACTGTAATTTTAGTTGAAGTGTTGTAAGGACTTCATTTCCATAGAATTGGCTAGGGCTTGTCTAATGCCGATCTCGTCTATGGAAAAGAGTCCGCATTTTTATATCCATGCTCTACAAAATACGGACATTGAACAAGTTAACGAAAGTAAACAATAACACACTAGACAAAAAAAATGTTTGTTAAATCATAACCGCTCCATTATTGTTCAGGTTCTTAGCAATGTGGCATTTAGATCCCAAAAGATTGCTGTCTCAGACTATAGTATATAGTATATAAATAACTACTTCTGGGTTGTGGTCATGTCCAACTCTCATACAAGGTCATTGTTAATCGGGGTATTATGTTTGAGTGACAAACACTATCGAATTGTTTGGCTGCGAATCATCGTTAAATATAATTTGAACATAGGAAAATAGGTGTTCGATGAACGTCTGTATGTTGTTGCTGCATTGGCTCCTTAACAAACTTTATTTGATATGCAGTGTGCATGTTTTTGATATGTGGAAACTAATAGGTTATGCCTTAAAGAAAGCAAACACTTATCGCGAAGAAATCCTTTGAATGCCCAACTTTGTAAACGAAAAGTCGTGTTAAGACATTGAACTATGGACACAAATAATTATAAAACAATAGCATTATCACAGCCTCATACTATTAAACGTCCCCTTGAAAATACAAATTATGTTAAGACCATGCAAAAAGCCACGAGAAGAGGGAATAATAATCAATCAAAATAAAGGATGTTCCCAAAAAATTTACAGGCTAACGGTTTGTGTTTTTCCATCAAAACATTTTCCTATAGACAGGTACACGTAAAGCACTTTCGGCAAGCAATATAATCGCCTAACGAAATTTAGTTGTCCCAAAGCAAATCCGTGTATTTTTTGTCAGAAGACACAATTACAGTGTTAATGAACTACATGTAATGGTGTACGAAAATAATCGTTTCTAGGAAGATCATAAGACGATTTTAAGTGTTTCGTGCTGAATACGGAATTTTTGGTAATATAATTAGGTCATACAATTTGAATTATGCCTGTCATACTCGGGAGCCTATATGAAACACTGTTTTGCAATGCTCTAAGTCATTGTATATGTGTTATATATTGCGTTCTTTTGTTTTTCGCATTTTTCTGTAGTGCATTAACTTACGTACGGCAATGAATGGGTTCTATTAAAAGCACACTTTCGTTCTACACTGGCATATCGAACAAGAACCACGACTGAGTATGTATTCAGTTCGTGTATATCGATTTATAGTTTACACAAACGGGTATAAAACAATCAACGCGAGTTTCATGCGCTGCGCTGTTGTTAGATTCACAAAGAATCATTCGAAAAGGAAATCTTTACAGCATACAATTGCTCTGAGGTTATTTCAGCTGATGGTAACTTAAATGGCGTCCACAGTAACAATGACCCATTATATTAATTTTTGACTTCTATCATATTAACACACTAATGCTACTTAAAAAAATATTTCTAATTTGTTTAACTGTCTGCAGTGGCCATATATAGTAAAGCAAAGAAAACGCAAAACCAACTTTGGTTGTTAAAAAAAAATATTGCACTGTTCTTGGAGTCTGACCCTGCATCTGATTTCAGAGCAATACAAAACCATTTATGATAAATAAATTAAGTTTATTCAATGTTGAATGATTATGCTAACAGTCAATGTTCGATTGTACGTCCATGCTTTTATATAACTATCACATTGTCATCTAGAACAATAGTAAGATCTGTCAGTCAAGCGTTTAAGGATAAGATAATTGTTGACAAGTTGACACAATGGCATAATCATATTTGTAAATAAGAAAAATATCAGAAAAATAATTAATCGATTTTTTTTTTTTTCCGCTATTTCCGCTATAGGCAACTACATGACATTGTAGAAAATAAATAAATCAGACGAGAATATTGTAACAAATATTTTGCGCTCTTATTAAAATAACTCTTACGTACATTCACTATAATGATTAATTGTCGCATTGCATACCAACGTAAAGGAATGTTATAACCTGGAAGTTAAAGACTGCACGAAACCCGCCACCGCAAAGTTAAAAGTTGCCGTCGCCCCTAGTTAACTAAAATGTTTAAATTTGGAATAACATCTGAAAATGTGGTCCATATTGCCTGAAGACTTAGTTTGAAACACAAAAATAGCTTTTAAAAGAAATGCAGTATGCATTATTGATGAGCAGCAATCATTAAAACAAAAATTAAGAAATCCTCTTCTTTCTTTGGAAGACAACTGCAGTATTTTTGCAGCAGTACATACCTTTATTGATAAATCTAAACGTTTTGATAAGACCCCTTCGGTACCAATTCCCATATTATCATAACGTGCTCCCCAGCTACTTCAAACTCTTGCTCCAACCTCGTTCTACCACTCTATCTTCGCTTCCATTTCTCTAACTCTTCCCTACTATCACTTACACATCCACTTCATCTATGTATCCATACTCATCTGCTCTTCCCACATCAAACCTTACTTCAATTTAATTATACACATGTACTTTCCACCACAACCACTCTTCATTAACATTTATGTAGTGAAGTCCTTCTCGCCTAATGCATCGTTTATTCATGCTCGTGGAACGACCTACAATAAGCTAAGTCTAGCTTCCAGGTCAATCCACATATTACTGTGTATTTATTTGATGTATATTCATTCCGAAATAAATATGTTTAAACCAATTAAGATTCTGGCCGTGTTCCTGGAATACAATTGCATTCGTTTGCAAAAATTTACGAGCAATAAAGAAAAGTATCAATTAACTTCTGATTGCAAGAATGTTGTCTACTGGAATCTACGTATGTGTCTGGAATATGATTTATTAAGAGCATTGCTTTGCATGCAAGTGTGTTAATGCATTCAGAACATTAGACAGAAGGTCCGTATTCTACAAACAGTTTACACATGTATTAATTTAATGCAAAAACAATAGAAAAAGTAATAGATATAGAAAATTTAAGAAGAATCGGGTTTTGCATTGTGTGATAACATCAAGTGTATTTGAAAACATATTAATGACGTTTTTTTTTAAGATTAAAAATTGCTGAAAATGACTCCAGTTAAAGCCTCTTACTTTGAAATGAAATAAATGTTAAGCAATACGTTTAGATGCAATTTGAAAGTGTGCAAAATTGTCATTAACTCTAAAGCCTAGTTAGTAAGTAATTTATTATGTATCAACTGTCATCGTTTTTAAAACCGAAAGTGGGATTTTTATACGTATACGTCCATTTCGACAAACGCGATTATTTGTAAGTTTAAAAGCGCAAAAAAAACGGATTTCTACCTTGTTACCGCCAGATATATTCTAATTGGCATAGATAAAATATGTTTCTTATTTATACTTAAATTTACTGTGCCAAATAAGTCGTGTGGCTTTAATATACAAATGAAAGTAAAACAGTGGTGGTCATTATGAAACGTTATCAATAAATTAATCAACGTGAGTTATAAGGAGAGAGAATCGAAATCATCTGGGACCTTATTTCCATTCATTGAAGAAATCACAAATCATAAAAATGATCACTCTAAATTTCATTAATGTGAAACGTGTTCGCTAGTGGAATTCAATGTGGACACTATTTTATAAAATTAAATTACTACGTTAATGATCTTCCACGTACATTAACGCAATACATAATATCATTTTCTATACGCACGTTACAAGAGTTTTTTAAGCTGCAAAACCAATGTAATGACGCATATACACGTCGCCGAGTAAACATGAGCAAAATGTAATTACGGTGAATGTGTACGCATAAACTGGACCACGTTCAATTCTGTAACAATGACACATTTCCGCTGCAGTAATGACGTACATGTCAGAACGAAGAATTGAATTACTACTTATCTACGAGGGTTGTTCGTCAACAAACTATAACAAAAACATTTTACTACTCAATTGAAAGCAGATATATGAAATGACATGAACATGTTTTCGTTCGAGCTCTTACTTTTACTTTACTATCGATATAATCATACAAACTACTGTTTTATTTTCTGTCTGAACGCAATAATAATAATAAATGTTATTATTTACCTTCATTTGATAAAAAGGCCCAGTCATATCGCTACTTTTTGATATACTATTTTAATAATGCTTTGCGTGTCGCTGCAGAAGCAGGCCAGGTATGTATGTGCGCTGCAATTCATCAAATATACGCTGTTTCTCTCGTTTAAATGGCGTTCATATGTGGAATCACAAACATATTTAGAATTTCTGCAATTGTGTTCCAGAATACTGCATTAAATTCAGAGGAGAAATTTATAACGATTTACTGACTTTAAATGTATTATACTGTCCCAATGAATTTCAAAATCGTATTTTAATTGTTTTGTGTTTCGAAAATGATAGGTATCATGGGCACTTGCAAACATAACATTGATTAATCAATCGCATATATACACATTTTGTAAATTAAATATTGAACATCAATAATCACAGGATGAATTGTATATGTCGCATAATGGTTCGATAAATAATCAATAAGCTAATTGACGTCAACGCCATACTAAAAAGTGAACCTTTAACACGCATTGCGTTGTCCATTATGGTATAACATTGGTTTTGTATAAGCTACTTATAACTCAACTGGTGGAACTTATTGCAGCCCATTATCCGTTACAGGTTTTAATACAGTGACTGAAGTGCAAACTATTTCTGAACAAGTACCTTCTGCATAAACTGGCAAAATGTTGGAAGCGGCCCACACGTGTTGAAATGTTGTGCCTTGTTTTACTTGCGTAAATATGTCTAATTGATCCATGAAAGTGCCTTAGATTACTATATAACACCTTTGCCACATCAGAAACGCGCAAATCGCCACTGACAAATAAAATTAAAATATATAAAAAGATTAAACGATGCAGAAAACTATATATATCTTAATCGTATTATGAATTCAACAAATTCAACAAACCATTTTTAAACAAAACACTTAAAACATGAAACACAAAAAACACTTAAGAAAATATTTATGTAATACAGAAAGTGACTCATCCTTTGCAATCCATGCCACCTATTGCGCCAGCTAATGGTTTGATTGACACAGACACATGCTATTCAATAAGTATAAGGTTAAAATAGGCGTAGACGATGTTATAAACATAATAGTGTATGCAGGGATAGGAATGTTGCAATAATTAAGAACACATTGTTCGCTACATCCCATTTATTTTCACATCCTTTTTTTGATGCCACATTTTATATAAAAATATAGAGACATATTATATCATATCGGTTGTTTTGACAGCTCAGTTGCATTTTATAGCTGTATAACAGTGTTCTAGTATAATCAACAACCTGAATAATTGATTTGATGTTTCGAATTCCAAAGGAACTCCACTTTGCGCATGTAACGAAATGCATGAAAAGCATATAACCAGCATACGTCTCAAATAATGCATTTTTGTAGCGGTAAAAAGAAGATAAAACGAGTATATATTTTCCTAAAATATCTGCTGAAGTGTTGTCTTCATTGTTGTATTGTGTTGTGTGTTCAAGTAACGTTGCAACATTAATTACATTATATATCGTGTATTTAAACAAACCCATGTGCTACGTTATCAAAATGTGAAATTATGTTACATGTAATCACCACAAGATGGTGGGTTTTATTTGAGGATTTGTGTGGATTCGAGGGAAAACATATAATATATGAGAGTTTGTATTAGATACTTTTTATTCGAGGGTTTGAAAACATTAACATTCAAAAAATTGTATAAAACCTAAGGTTATTATATACGCCACAAAACACATGTATTAGTCAAACAACGTAAGAACAACACTAACACAAACAATTTTTAAAAATAGGGTCACCGCGACAGTGTGACCACAACTTTAACAATGTGAATGTTTAATGCTGGTGCCATATGTTATCAGGTCTTGTATAGGAATTTGTCACTTGATTTATATAAAAGAATATCGGAAAAAAAAGAAAATCGTAACAATAAAATATCAACCGTTTACTGTTTCTGGAGTTAAATTTTCCTTATTCAAAATATTTCCAGACAAAGCAGAACTTAGTGAATAATGATAAACGTAATATGTTTATGAAAAAATGGTTGAACACAACTGCCCTATAAATTACAACGGTCTGCACACATTACTGATAAAAACAATCCTGCTACCAGATATACAAGTAATTTACATACGACAATAAGATTCGCATTGTATGGTAACATTTATGGTAATATAACCTTCAGAAAGAAGGAATCGTTATTGTTTTAATAAAACACATGTTTTGTGGCGTTTTATCAATATATATGGAGATGTTTTTTTCTCTAAACACCTGGTACTTGTTTTATCGAAAAGGTTGAATAAACGTACAGATGAGGCGAAGTTAAATAATATAAAATAAATATGCATGGCAAAACGGTGAAACAAATCCACGTGTTTATAAAAACAAGAAAAAATAAGAGCCAATCTCAAGCACTGTGATAGAGTCGCTCGATATCATAACATATTCAAGTGTATGCAAAAAATGAGACAAACGCGTGCCATCATTTAACTACATTATTTGACTATGGACGACGAGTAGATATACGTTGAAACCTCATATACGTCTCCAAGAGATAAACTCACTTCACCATTCACATGTCCGTTTCTAAAGGCTAGTTACCAATGGCACACGCAATAAAGAAAAATCAATGGCATAACAACATAACAAATAAAAAGAAAACGACCTCTTGAGTCAAAGGTACAACATTGTAAAAGACTATGCCTGGTGACCTTTTTGTGAAAATTAATTTGCTGACCTTAGTTTAGACTCCATTGGACTAAAACTTAATCCACATACTTAATGTCAAGATAAATATTCTGGCCAAGTTTATTTAACATTGAGTAATTCATGTGGCTTTTAAAGCGGTACAAAGGTGTTTTTTTTATAAGAATTGACTTGGTGACCATGGTTTTACAAATGCGTCTATGAGATTCGAATTTGAACTATACATTATCAAGATAAATATTCTGATAAATTATTATTAAGATTAAGTGATAAATGGGGCTTCTAACAATGAATAAAACTTACCCTAAGGAACACCTTATAACCGTCATGTACTCAAAAAATACACTGGTGGTCCGCATAGACAAACGACGACAGAATAAAGGATCGTTTATCTCGGCTTTTGTACACTATTAAACTACAAATATTTATTAAAAAAAGAAATGATATCAAATACAGATTTATTACAGAAATTATTTTTTTAAAAAACTAGTACTCTGCACATCGGCCTATTGTCACAAACGCAAGGCGATTCGAAAGAGTATGGTTGATGGGGAGATGGAACGTGCGACCCTGAGTTATGGCGCCAACGTGTTAGCACTTGACCAAGGATCCACTCAGACTTAGATAAATACGGTGCCCCTATATAGAGGACTACTGTAACCATACACAACTAGATAGTGTGTCTTATTATACTATTTATATAATACTTTCGCCGCATACGAACAGATATTGAGCAATGGTGCTCTTAAAACTGCCAACATCAGCACATCAATGCCGAATTAATTTCGTTTTTTATCCCAAAATGTTCATGTGTAGTCTACTATTTTTGGATTAATATTTATTCCTAAATTAATTAACAGTATTGTCTAAATTCCAAATCAAACAACGGCAATTTCAGGTTAAGTGATGAAAGTTCTGCATTACCATAGAATTTTCTTTGACTCGTGTATGGCCGTACAAAATATATCTTTTATAAAGAAGAATTCGTATTTCCAAATAAATTATGAAAAAAACTAATACACACCGAAGCTAACAATTTACCAATTGAGATAGATTTTACAAATTAAAACATATTACCAATTTTGAACTATATACCGCTCCATATAGTTTCAGGTTCTGTCTTTGAAATGTGGCATTCAGATCTCAAAAGATTGGTGCCTCGGAAGATTATTAAACGATGATTAATTAATTAATGATAGTATGTATACAACTACTTCTGGATTGTGTTCGTATCCAACTTTCATACGGGGTCATTTTCAAGCGGTAAATATTATTTGAGTGACAGTTTTGCAGTTTATAGCTGCCAATCATTGTCTTAAAATTGAATTTGACGATAGAAAATAAAGGTGTAAGATGTATGTTTGTGATTTTGTTCCTGGCTGCAAAACATACTTTATTTGATACACAGTGTGCATGTTTGTTATTTAAACAAAACTAAAAGGTTATGTCTACAAGAGGACAAATATTTATCCACAAAAAATCCATGGAATAATTTACTTTGTAAAAGAAAAGTCATGTTAAAGCATTGAACTAAGGACAACAATTATTATAGAATAATTCTATTATCACAGCCTGAACCTATTAAACTTCCCCTAGAATTTCAAAATCTAAGTGATTGATGCATATATGAATTTGTTTCAAAGCACGATGTTTCTTTGAAAGTCATGCAAGAACGCCACGAGAAGAAAGAATACTAATCAGTAATAATAAAGGATGTTAACAAAAACTACACGTTACCGGTTTGTGCTTTTCCCTCTCAATATTATACGAAAGACAGATACGACACGTGTCATTCGGCAAGCAATATAATCGCCTAATCGAATTTAGTTTTCCCTTAGCAGTGCTATGAACCCTGTTAAATGTCAGAAGACAAAATTACAGAGTTATAATGGAAAAAATGTGTCAAGAAATAATCGTTTCCAGGGACATAATACGACCGTTCAAGGATACAGCATTGTAGTCATATAGAATTACTCCTGTAATACTCGGACTTTTATACAAAAACTGTATTGGAATGTATTGCGTTTTTTTACACAATACAATTTTCCTGATGTTATTTCAGCTAAGAGTAACTTCAAGGGGGTATGCAGTGGAGAAATGGATTCACACCGTTGTTATTTATAGGACAGTTGTATGCAACCATATTTCAAAAACTTATTACGTCCATAATTATTCACTATTTTTTTGTTTAGAAATATTTTAAATATATGACAATAAAAATCCAGAAACAGGAAACGGTATTCATATTCTTGTTACCATCCGATAATATTTTATTTAAATCAAGTGACCAAGGATAATCAAGACATGATAACAATCGATAACAGCACGAAACATAAACATGTCTCAAATTGTGGCTACACCGTCGCGGTGATTCCCGTTTTTTTTGCGTTTGTTGTGTACTTGTATGTCTTGACTAGTGAATTTGTTTCTCGCCTAATTGTTTTGCAATTGGTTCCCTGCCATAAATAAAGGGCCGCATGGTATAATAAGGTTTCTCTCGTGCTGGTGCAGCTGAAGGTTTACTTTCTGTATATTTGGATCCGAGTCGAAAACAAACCATCGACACTCGGGATACTCGGGGTTGTACACATACCGTTGCCTGTAACAGTTTTAAAACCATCGAATATAAATTATGGAATACAAACTCTCGCATATTATACTTTAACCCTCGAATCTACACAAATCCTCAAATAAAGCCAATCGCCAACGTCAATGTAACAGCATCGTGTGTTTATTGCATGTTACAAATTGTCACATGATGATAATATAACAAATGGGGTTGTTTAAATAAACGATATGTAATGCTGCCACATTGCTTGAACCCACAACGCAATACAACACTTAAGACAACACTTAAGAAGATGTTTTAGAAAAATATATACTCGTGTTAAGTGCTTTTTACCGCTACAAAAATTCTTTATTTGCAACGGATAGTCGTTAAACAAAAAGCCTTTGCACATACAGGTAATATTCTTTACATACACATCGTTTTATTGCAAACCTAAGTTCCTTTGGAATTCGAAAAATCAAATCAATGATTAAAGTCCCTGAGTATAATATTATACTGTTATAAAATTATACAATGCAACTGAGCATTGAGAACAATCGATATAATATAATACGACTCTTTATTTTAATATAAACGTGTGACATCAATTAAGAGGCATGTAAAAGTAAAAGAGATACAGCGAGAATCGTTTCTAAATTATTGCAATATACTTATCCCTGCATAAACTATTATATGTTTATCATCGTCTACGCCTCTTTTAACCTTATACTCATTGAATAGCATTCCCGCGCATCTGTCTGTGCCAATCAAACCATTAGCTGGCGCAATATGTGGCATGCATTGCAAAGGACGAGTCACAGTTTATATTACATAAAATATTGGCGTACGAGTTTTTTATTGTTTGTTTCGTGTTGAATGAGCATTATTAAAACTGGTTTGTTAAATTCATTATCTAGTTAATACAGTTTGCTGTATCGTTTAATCTTTTAACATTAAAAGTTCATTCACTTTAGTGGCAGTTTGCACGTTGCTCCTGTGGTAAAAGTATAAATGTATGATCTAAGGCACTTTCTTGCATCCATTATACATCTGTGCAAAAGTAAAACAGGGTGCGCATTTCAAGTCATTCGGGCCGCTGCCAACATTCTGCCAGGGTATGCAGTTGGTACTTGTTCAGAAATTATTTGCACTTCAGTCGTTGTCTTAAAACAAGTCGTGGGTAATGGGCTGTAATAAGTTTCATCAGTTGTGTTATTTGTGACTGATACAAAACTAGTGTAAGATCATTTATGTATAGGACGTGTTGAACGTTCAATTGCGTATGACGTTGACGTTAATTCCTTACATACATTACATTCATACATTACAATGGATACATAAATTATGCGATATTAAAAAAAAATCCTGTGAAAATGTGCTGTTCAGTTTTTAATTTACAAACTATGTTTAAGCGATAGATTTATCACTGTTATGTTTGCTATCATTTCGAAACACAAAACAATAACACATGATTGTGACATTCATCGGGGGATGGTAAAATAATTGTTCCTCTGTATTTAAGGTAAACGACTACGCAATAGTCTGAAATACAATTATCATTCACGCACGTCCCCAATGGGTTGAATGTCAAAAAATAGCAACTTCACTGAGTCTGTTATCGTATCAAGCGGAATAATGACTTTATTATTAATGCTGCGTTCGGACAGAAATAAAAATGGGAATAAGACAGTAGTTTGTGTGATATCAGTAGCAGTGCGCTTGTGGCAAACTTAGTATCACGAACGAAGACAGTGACATGTCATTTCGTTTATCTGCCAGTAATTAAGTAGTAATATATTTCTTCAGTAGTTTACTGACGAATAACCCTCGAAGATGAGTATTAGTTAAATCCTTCGTAGTTATTATTACATCCTTAAGCATCTAAAATGTGCCATGTTCGCCGCATTGAACGTGGTCCCGTTTATGCGTACAAATTCAACGTATGCACATGCTTGCTCATGTTTATGCGATGACGTGTATATGCGTCACTACATTGGTTTTGCAGCGTAAAGGAACTGTTAGAAAATTGTGTTCGTGTCGCAGCAAATGACATTATTTATAACGTTAATGTACATCGAAGTTTATTTCCGTAGCTATTCCATTTTATTAATTTGTGTCCGCATTGAATTCCTACAGCGATTTTTCCCACGACGTTTCAGATTAACTAAATTCAGAGTGATCATTCATAACCTTTGTAATGTCTTCTATGAAGGGAAATCAGGTCCTACATGATTTCGTTTTTTGTTATATTTCAAAATGAACATTTATTTCCCTTGCGTAGTATTTTATGATTGGAAAGCAGGTCCCACGTGATGTTGATTTCTCGTTCTTACAACTCAAGTTTATTAATTGATTACATTTCATAATGGCCACCACTGTTCTACTGTGATGTTCATGTTTACTGGTTTCATTTCAGTAATTCGCAAGCTTTTAAACCAAACATCATTAATATATTTGCAAACATACTTAATATAATCACACAATACAAAACCCGATAGTACTTACACTATTATGTGTATTTCTTTGACTAAAGTATATGCATGCCATGTATGCAAGTGTACACTTTTTTGTGAGATAAGGACGTTTTGTCTAATTGTCTAAATGCATTACCTTAACTTACATGCATAGGAATGTTCTTCAGAAATCATATACCAGACACATACACATATTCCAGTAGACAATAAGATTCTTGCAATAAGAAGTGGATTGATTCGTTTTCTTTATTGCACGTAAATGTTTTGTAACGAATGCAATTGTAATAGCCAAATGTCGAGATTGGCGGTTTGTATTCCCGGAAACATCTTTTAGAATCTTAGTTTTTGTTTTAATGATTGTTGCACATCAATAATGCATACTGCATTTCTTAGAAAAGGGTTTGTGTATGTAACGAACTTTATCTTAATGTGATATGGAACACAAAGCTGCCATTCCAAATATAAACGATTTTTAACTTACCCAAAGGCGACGGAAACTTTTTTTTTAAATGTGGGTGGGGGGCTCGTGTAGCCTTCAATATCCGGATTATACTATTCCTTGCATTATTATGCAACGCGACCGTACAACATGTAAGTGTTAAGATTTATTTTGAAAAGAACAAATTCGAAATAATAGCCGCGTCTGTTTATATATTTTGAACATGTCATGTGTTAATGAATATTATTTATTCACTTGTTAACTATATCCAGTACTGTTAATATAAAACATATTCTATAACAAAAATGCAATTGTTACACAATGAAAATAACGGTCTATGAAATATCACTATCAACAATTTGAAACCACGGAACAGCACACACATTCAGTACTGAAATAAAATGATAGCAAACTTTCAAAAGATCTCTTGTGACGCGCGGAAGTGTCACGTGTCTCTCAACGGCTTTATTATGCCAACCCGACTGATAGTGCGTGTTGAATTTTGAAGTGGCGTTATTTATGTGAAACCGGTAATGATGGAATTGAAATCAGACCAGTTGTTTCCGATCTTCTATTCACGCATTGATTGCTGGCAGAAATACTAGTAGCAGAATTCAACATCCTCTGACTTGTCACAATGCAACCATTTGAAAATTGCAAACCACTGAGTGAGAAATGAACGTTAATGGCTCTGTATTTTTCTTTCCAAACGAACGTTTAGAGAAGCTGAAAATGTGTCGCTGATTTAGTCCATTCATATTGAAAAGAATCGGACATGAATTCTTTAATTGAAATTTTATATCTTTAAACAAAAACGGACTTTGCAACTTCTTGTTTAAACTTGCCGTCAAACAATGTTTTGATTATTTTGTGTAACACCTTTAGCAATTCCACCTTTCCCTAACCCATCGTCTTCCTTGAAAAGTTTGATCTCCAAATACACAGAGATTCTCGGCGCCGCTAATAATTATCTTAGTCATAAACGTTTGCGGAACGGCCACCAACTTAAAGCAACAGGGGAGGCGCGATTTTCGGATTTTAGATAAAGGGCAGCTGAATTAATACAAGTCGATTACATGCCAACAATTGAGGCGGCGACTGCCGCCCATGCCTCCAAGCGGACGCCGTTGAAGTTACCCTAAGCTGAAATACCCCCGGTAGCCTCAGGGAAATGGTATTTTGTGAAGATGTTCTTTTTGCAATGACTCTAGGTGAATCTTACATCAGTTAAGGAAATCCGCGTTGATTTTGTATTACCATTTGTTTCGTTTACATTCATGATAAATCGACATAAACGAACTAAATAAACACTCAGTCGGTTCTTGTACGGAATGCCTGTAGAACAAGTCTGGGCCTTTACTAGTCCCCATCAACTGTCTGACGTAGATAAGTCAATGGACTAAATAAACACTCAGTCGGTTCTTGTACGGTATGCCTGTAGAACAAGTCTGGGCCTTTACTAGTCCCCATCAACTGTCTGACGTAGATAAGTCAATGGACTACAGAACAATGTGAAAAATAAAAGAACGCAATACATAACGCATGGGTCAACATATACAATCACATAAGGCATTGCCAAATATTTTTTGTTTAGCATCCCGAGTATTAAAGGCGGAGTTTAAATTGTCTTACCTGCAATGCCATATCCAGCACGTACTCATAAAAATGTGCAATTATCGTCCTGGAAACCATCATTGTTGTACACCGTGCTTCCATTATATCTCTGTAATTGAGTCTTCTGACATTTTGCTGGAATTAAAGCACTGCTAAGGGAAAACTAAATTCGTTTAGGCGATTATATTGCTTGCAGAATACGCCTTATCTGTCTATTGGACACTGTTTGGAGGGAAAAACACAAACTGTCAACCTGTATTTGTTTCTTAACATCCTTTATTTTGATTGATAACTATTCCCTCTTCTCGTGGTGTTCGTGCTTGGCATTAAAAGCAACAGCTTGATAAAAACTCATATGTGCATCGATCAATTATATTTTACATGTTCAAGATTAAATAGTTCATGGCTGTGATAATACTATTGTTTTATAATAATTTGTGTTCATGCTGCGATTTTTTAAAGTGACTTTTCGTTTACAAAGTTAAGCATTCAACGGATTTTTTCTAAGTATTTTCTATGGGTTTATTATACTTTGTTGTGTTCGTGATTTTTTATCAAAGATTTGAAAATACGGACCCTTTTACATAGACGAGATAGTTTTACTCTATACGGCGCCTTATCATTGTGTACACACCGGTCTTACTGACCTGTGTACTAGCGCGAAAAGACTTGTGGGTGGCACTACTTTTTCAACATGGCTAAAAGCGAAAGTAGGACAGATAAACATGTTTCTAATAATTATTCTATTCTTCTTTACAGACATTTGAAATCATCCTCAAACAAAATGTAATAACATTTCTTTAAACAACATTCCATTTTAAACACATATTTAACACCGTTTTTCTCATTATAAAAAAATATTCATTCCTACGCGGAACTTTTTTGGCGGAAGCACAAATCCCCAAACCAGGGGAATGTGATGCATCCTAGTATAGAGGTGACAATAACGCAGTGACGTCAACATCTATGTATTGAATTATTATATATATCATTTCGCTTGGAATTGTAGTCCGTACATCACTTAAGTGAAAATTCAACTGTTTGCATTTGAAATGAAGACACTTACTTATTCGATTTGTGAATTTATGCTTATCCATAAACAATAGACTACACATGAATATTTTAGGGGGAAAAAACTACATTATTTTTGGCGTCGATGTTGGCTGCTAAAGATGCATCAATAGTCCACGTCTGTTCATCGCAGGCTACAGTTGTAAGTTCAATAAGCAGAATAAGTGAAAAATCTGGTTGTCAATGGTCACATTATTTGGCTATCATAATATAAAGGCACCATTTGTCTACGTCTGTGTGGTTCATTGGTCTAGTGCTAATACACTCGCGCCATAACTCAGTGTCGCATGTTCGATCTCCCGCTCAACCATAATCTACCTAATCACCATTCGAGGGGTACGTTAAGGAAATGTTCAGAGTACTAGGTGCTTCACAACGGGCACTTTAACGACACAGAGTCTCTTGTATCTCGCACTACCGCTGTATACCTACGAGCAAGTCGTCTGAGGGCGATGACCATAAACGAGAATCTCGTTGAATTACACACACAGCTTGTCTTCAATAGCCACTGTAGTTGACCATATAAATTGCAAACTTACGTGTCAATAGACGACAAGTAATTGCCTACTATGGTTCTTTTCGTAAATAGCCTGCACATGTGGCTATAGGCTAACCGAAGTGGAGAAATAGTGTGTGTTTTTTTAATAGCCCACCTATTTAACTTTTGACACAAGATTATGCTTGCATATAGTTCGAACACACACAAAACCAATTGTAGCGTAATTAAGTGTATTAAACACACACAATACACCGACAAGTGTTCAGTCACTTTGTGTCGTTGTTATTTAAAAGTAAGATAAATTATAAATACGTTTAAAAAATAAACATGGCGGAGTGACAAAACGGACATGACCCACATACAGGAGACCACGTTACTTTTCGAAACCAATTCCGAACTGAACCGAACTGCACTTCACTCCACACACAAACATTTTGTAGCCGTTCATACCGTAATGCCAGAAGGTTGTGTGATGAAACATAGCCATTAATAAACAAACATATGTAAGTCGATACATTCAACATGGGTATTACGTTAAACATGAAAGGAAATAGACACGTACCAAGTTAGTTCCATAAACAGGTTATTCATAAATATCCGTTCTGCATGAAATACGTATCGACAGATGTCCACTTATGTAGCTCAACTTCTGGTGTTGTTATATACCCAATGATAAATTGACATATTGTAACTACATTCAGTATACTTGAAGACTTATAAAGACTTCGCGAATCCGGTCGTCATAAAGTTAAAATGTGCCGTCGCCATTGGGTAACTTAAAAAGCATTTACATTTGGAATTACAGCTGAAAGTGTGTTTCACATTGCTTGAAGATGTAGTCTGTAACACGAAAATAGCTTTAACGAGAAATGCAGTATGCATTATTGATGAGCAACAACTATTTGAAACAAAACCTAAGATAATGATGCTCCGGGAATTCATAACAATAGTTGCACTCGACATTGATTGCTATTGCAATTGCAATTGCATCCGTCGACAAGAATTTATGTGCAATAAAGAAAATAATCAATCCACTTTTCATTGCAAGAATGTTGTCTACTGGAATCTTTTTAAGTGTCTGGTAAATGACTTCTGAAGAACATTCCTTTGCATGTAAGTGTGGTAATGCATTTAGAAAATTAGTAAAAGGTCTTTACAAAAAGTGTACAATTGCATGAATTTCATGCATATTAAATAGGCATAGTAATACAATTATTAAATTAAAAAAATAGGGTTTTATGAAACTACAACGGTGGTGGTCAATCTTAATAAATTAATCAACATGAGTTATATGGACGGGAAATCCAATTCATGTGTGACCAGATTGCCATTCAGTGAAGGCATCCAAAGGATATAAATGTTTCTTCTGAACGATAAATAATGACAAAAGCATGTGGGACCTGATTTCCAAATTCATTGAAGACATAAAAAAGCATCAAATGATCACTCCGAATATAATTAATGTGAAACGTCGCGGCGATGTTCGCTGTTGGAACTCAATATGGATACCATTATGAAAAAGGAAATGAACTTCGACGTACATTAACGTAATCAAAAATATCATTTGCGACACAAACACATTTAAACAACAGTTAATTTACGCTGCGAAATCAATGCAATGACGCGTATACATATTGCAGCATTTATATTAGCAAACATGTTTAAACGCTTAATGAGTTTGCTTAAACGGGACAATATTGATGTCAATATAAGTATGAATGATTTAAATTGCTTCTCATGGAACTCATGAAACTATAAGTTAAAAATTATAAATTGAATGAAGATATATGAAATAACCTACAAACTACTGTCTGATTCCCAGATTGTATTCTGTCCGAACGCAGAATTAATAATAAATGTCATTATTTCTTTTGAAACGATTTAAAGACACTGTGATATTGCTGTTTTCGACATACTACTTAAATATGCGTTGGTGTCACCAAATATACGCGTTTGCTCGGCGACCGCGTGCGTCAGCAACCCATGGGGAACGTCCGTGGATGACAATTGTATTTCAGACTACTGCGTAGTCGTACATCATAAAAACAGAGGAACAATTATTTTACCATCCCCCGCACAATTTCACTATCATGTTGTTGTGATGTGTTTTGGAAATGACAGCCCACGGGATGGTTGCAAATATTACAGTGATACAAATTGTAAATACCAACTTATGTATGGTGCCATAGTAAAAAATCAAAAGGCTACTTGACGTCAACGTCTTACAAAAGTGAACTTTATTCGTTTTGTACTATTAATTTTGATATTTAAGTGGTTTTGTATAAGCTTCGTATAACTTAACTGATGGAACTTAGTACAGGCCATTACCCGCCACTTGGTTTAAGACGACGACTGAAGTGCAAACAATCTCTGAACAAGTACCAACTGCATACCTTGGACAAATGTTGTCAGCGGTCCCGAATGACTTGAAATGGGCACCCTGTTTTACTTTTGTGCAGGTGTATATAATGGATGCACGAGAGTGCCTTAGATCATAACATTTCACGTTTGCCACATGAGCAATGCGCAAACTGTCAATAACATTAAATAAATTTAAAGTGTTCAAAGATTAAGCGATTACGAGAACTATATTAACCGTTTCATGAATTCAACAAACCATTGTTTAACAAAACACTCAAACCATGAAACACAAACAAAACACGTAATACAGTATTTTATGTAATATAAACTGTGACTCATCATTCACAATCCATGCCAAATATTGCGCAGCTAAACGTGGGATTGACACTGACAAATGCTATTCAATTATTATAAGGTTAAAAGAGGCTTAGACGATGTAATAAATTGAAAAGTTTATGCAGAGACAAGAATGTTGCAATAATTAAGAAACGATTGTTTGCTGAATCCCTTCTACTTTCACATACCTTTTGGTTGATGCCACATGTTTAAGTTAAAATAAAGAGACATATCATATTATATCGGTTGTTTTATACGCATAGCTGCATTGTATACGTATAATTAGGGACTTAAATCAATAAACTTAACATAACAATATAACGATGTGCATTTAAAAAATATTACCAGCATATGTCGAGGTTTTTTATTAAACGACTGTCTGTTGTAAATAAAGCATTTTTGTAGAGGTAAAAAGCACATAAAACGAGAAACGAATATATATTTTCCTAAAATATCTTCTTAAGTGTTGTCTTAATTGTTGTATTGCGTTGTGGGTTCTAGAAATTTGGCAACGTTATGTATCGTTTATTTAAACAAACCCATATGCTACATTATCATAATGTTATAGGTAATCAGGATGATTTATTTAGATTCGAGGGCTATAATATAACATTCGAGAGTTTATATTCGAGACTTTATATTCTATGGTTTGAAAACATACAAGAATTTGTTAACAACCGGAGTTTATTATTCGAGGCACAAAACACCTGTACCAGTCTTGACACACAAGTACCCAATACACGATTTCAGAAAACTGGGATCACCGCGACGATGTGACAAAAACTTGAACCATGTTTATGTTTCGTGCTGTTATCAAATGGTATCATGTCTTGTATTGGCATTTATCGCTTGCTTTAAATAAAAGACTATCGGTTGGGAACACGAATACGTATACCGTTTCCTGTTTCTGAAGTTTAATTTTTCCTATATTTAAAATATTTATAGAAAAACAAAAAGAACTTAGTACATATTAATAAGCATCAATATGTTTCTGAAACTTGGTTGAATACAACTTCCGTATAAATTAAAGCGATCTCAACGTATGTACATTAAGAACGTTTAGCCACCAGATATAAAAGTAATTTACATACGACCAATGGATTCGCGTTGTATGGTAACATTTATGGTAAAATACCTTTAAGAAAAAAGCAATCGTTTATTTGTTTTAATAAAACACATGTTTTGTGGAGTGTAATATATATATATATATACTTTCAACACCTGGTACAAGTTTGAACGGAAAGGTTCAATAAACGTATAATAGATCTTTCAAAATTAAATAATATCCAATAATTATACATAGTCAAAACAGTGAAAACAATCAACGTGTTCGTGAAGATGCGAACAGTTAGTAGCCAAACTCAAACACTATGAGTCAGTCAATATCATTATCAAAACATATCAATGTGTATCTTATAGTGAGACGTTCGTGTGCCATAATTTATAATAAATTAGTTGACTAACTGACGATGTAAGTGTAGAGATATGTTTAAACCTCAAATACATCTCCAGGAGATAAACTCACGTAACCATTCGAAAGTCCGTTATTAAAGGCAAATGACCAATGGTATACACAAGATAGGAGAACTCAAATGACATAGTAACATTAATAATAAAACGACCACCAGAATTAAAGGTACAACAATTGTCACAGGTTAGGGTTGGTAAGCTTTCGTAAAATTTTACTTGCTGAACTAGTTTTGAACTCCGCTTGACCAAGATTCAAACAAAATAATGATTGTCAAGATAAACATTCTGAACAAGGGTCATTCAAACATTTGACCCGGTGACATTGGTTTTCAAAATACTTGAATAAGATTCGAACTTGACCTAGATATTATCAAGATTAACATTCTCAAACATGATAAAAACTAACCATAATGAACAGCTTGTTACTGGCACGTGCTCAAAAAATTCAATGGTGCTCCGCGTAGACAAAAGAGAACAGAAGGAATTATCAAATATTTTGGCTTTTCTACAGTATTGAACTGCACAAATATTTATTTTAGATAAAGATATAATATAGTATTAAGATTTATTACATAACTTGAATAAGAACAACATACACTTAAAGGGAAAAGCGAGTTGAAATCTTAACGTGCGTCTTTCGAGGGTCTGCTTAAGATGACGTGTTTTGTTATTGTTGTGTTTTGCCACATTTTGTTTCAATTGGACACAGTCGACGCATTAATTGAAAACAAGTCCCTCGATTGGTTGATTTCGTTTGAAAGGTGGATTTTTGTTTAATTTTAAAGGTTATTTTGAACATTAGCATAGCTACATAAATCAATATAATCTACGGTTGTGTACAATAACAAACGGATATATCATATGTAAGTAAACTTAAACAGGGAGGCGAAATATTGTGTGGGAGTGTTTTATTTCTCACAATACTGGTTCTACAGGATCGATATGTATAATAAATAATAATAATATCACGGGTTAATCAATGTGGCGACATTTTATATTCGGTCCACACTACTTGTGTACTGTTGGTGTTCTGTCATCCGATTTGTTGTCTTCAAAGCATCGCACCTGTCGGAGAGAGTTTGCAACAATATAAGTTATTTCCATTTAGTTTGATGTCATTACATGCACTTCTAGTACGGACGTTGTTGTGTCTGAAAACTGGTTTTTCTCATTATGTTTTTTGCCCATTATTGGTTGTAAATAATGATGGTTGTGCTACCCTGCGATACTTGGAGTGCGTCTTAAAATTCTGGAAACATGTTCCTTTCATATGTAAACAATAATCCTTTCATACGGAACCAATGGTTCTTTCATATGGAAACAATGGGAAACAATGTTCCTTTCATATGGAAACAATGAGAAACAATGTTCCTTTCATATGGAACCAATTGACCATTCATATGGAAACAATGGGAAACAATTTCCTTTCATATGGAAACAATGGGAAACACTGTCCCTTTCATATTGAAACAATGAGAAATAATTCTCCTTTCATATGGGAACAATGTTCATTTTATATGGAAAAAATGTTCCTTTCATATGGAAACAATGTTCCTTTCATATGGAAACAATGTTCCTTTCAGAACACCTACCTGTGTGGATTGCCGTTACAGGCACCTCCGAATTACCGTTCAAAGTGATGTGAGCCCATCCCGTGACGTCCACATCAATCATCTTTCCACTGCAAGAACCACTGACGTAATCACCGGAAATGACGTCACAATATCTGCCAGCGGGAAGTCCAGTGTAAATGCGTCGGTTGAAGTGACCGGCTTCGGCTACCATCGCTACGAAGCCTAACAAATTAATATGAATTGACCTTTAACCTTTAAGATAATAAATGACCTTTGACCTTTGATATAACAAAAGTGTATGCATATTCCTGTCATCACTCATAATAAGTATACAATGTTTGATGGTCATGTCTTATGGACCTTTCGAGTTATTTCTGTTTTAGCGGCAGGACGGACGGGAAAATGAATGGTCGAACGGAAGGGACGTGTGTCTTAAACAATCGATGTAGTTAGATGACGTACTGTGAACAGTCCAAATGAAGTGCTTATCTTGTTTTGTTCATCAATGTAGGGGAAACTATCGTTGTTTAACAAACCATATCAACATTTACCTTTGTTTCCCCTGGAGAAAGCTAGCTGAAAGTCGCCAAACGTCTGCCAGTTCTGGACAGGTGTTCCGCCCACAACATTTGCGAATCTCGCCATCTTGAAAATTTCCGGCCACCGGTGTTCACATACCTATCACCAAAGAGGAAAAGTTCGGATGATAATTCAAAATGTTTATACGATTTATTTTGCGTACACACGCATGTAAATTTTGCAAGCATGTTTTTGCCTTTGAGAAGGTAAACTCAAAATGTGTTGCTTTTAAAAATCATATAAAAAATAACGCAGCCAAATGGGAGGTGAGATAATAAGTTCGTCATGACATTTAAAAAACAAGAGCTGTGTTTGTGAAACACAATGCCCCCTACTGCGCTTTGAAGCCGCATGCAGCTCGTTTAGAAACAAGGTCATATTTTGATTGTATAGGTCACCGTGACCTTAACCTTTGACCTAGTGACCTCAAACCATGTTTGATTGTAGATGTCAATGAGATGCATGCACATGTGANTAACATTAATCTTACTGGCAAATTTCAAAAAGAGCACTCGCAAAATATAGTTTACCCATCCGTTCCCACACGTCATATCCGGTTTGATTATGACGTCATTGATAGCCATATCGTAACCGTGTGGTGGCCCTTGTGCGTAGTTTTCAGTTTCCCAACTTGAAATGGACCTTAATGGAAATTGAAACATTTAATGTGTATATTTCTACTCAAATTAGCACTATAAAATGTCGCATATGTGTTAAGGGATGCCTATTTTAAAATAGTGTTGGGTTCCGGTCTAACAGACTATTCTTTTAACTGAACATGCTTGAGGATAAATGCCGGATAACGCAGAATTGCAAAGTATAAAGGCTAAACATGGGCCAAGTATGAAAGTGACTTATTCACGGTTTGGTAAAATGTTCAAGCATTAAAGTTTGATACCGGAACGAGCCTTAGTATAAATGCTTGGGAAAAAATACAAATACTGTATATTTAACATGTCTAAGCATAAACCCGCTAATCGAATGGGAAGCGGACAACTACAATGAGCGAGGCATGGTATTGAAATGCGCATGGNGGGGTTAGAGGAGTAGGGTAAGGGGAAGGGTTAGGGGTCGGGTTAGGGTTTGGGTTAGCCTAAACCCAACCCTAACCCGACCCCTAACCATAACCCAAACCCAACCCTAACCCAGGGTTATCTCCCCATACCAGGCCTCGCTCGTTGTAGTTGTCCGCTTCCCTAATCGAATATGCTCTGGTATAAATACAGGATAATAGAATATGCTTAAGAATAAAGGATGAATAGAGCAAGCCTTAGTATACGTGCAGGATAATGGAGCATGCATATGCAGTAATGCAGAGTAATAAAACATGTAATGTGTAAATGCGAAAAATGGAACATATTTAGTTAAAACCTATTTATTTTTGCTCGATTGCATCGAAAGCCTACCTTATATAAACGCTCTCGAGTCCGTTTCCTGGGACTAGAACCAGTACTCGGTGTCTTTGGAGGAAATCAAAGGAACGCTCCCAGTGGGGTTCGAACCCATGACCTCCCGATCGCTAGGCGGACACCATATCCACTACGCCACGCCGATCTTAACATATTTGCTGAATAATGGAACATTCCTGCGTATAAATTCTGAATAATGGAACATTCCTAGGTATAAATGTGCTAAAAAAACTTTTAAACGCTTCATTATAAATACCATAGCATAAATAGTGTATAGTGGCTAATTATAAATGCTGGATAATGACACAAACCTGTTAAACAGGAAACTGCTCATTATTCTAGGTACGCCAAAGGAATACGCCAGCATAAAGATAGACGCCATTTTTAATTCCTTCGGCTCGAAGAAAGTGATGGGAGCGCCTGTTTGAAAAATCAGTTGTTGCTGTTGTCAAACCGATTATAGAAGTAGCTTTGAGCTGCGGTTAAAACTTTATTGTTTATTTGTTGAATAGTATCTATACGTTCTTGGTCATCAAACATATCTTCAATTATATTTGGCTTTGCCTAAAGAGTGTATGCGTTTGTTCTCATAGTCATTTTAGCGTTAGATCATCATTGAAAATGGAGATCAGTATTTCGTACATGAACGGAAATATGCTGGTGTAAGCGTTTTCATTCCGAAATTTATGTCACTGAGTATGTATAATGTTTGTAAATTGGTCAGACACAATAAGTTATTTATTTTACTCACATATTATGTCAGTAAAATAAATAACTTATTGTGTCTGACCGTCACATTCTTTTTAACTAGTTGCACACAATTTTCTTATTGAACGTAATTAATAAATAAATCAATTTAATAAAAATTTGGTATTTGCATTTAGGAAATCAAGCTTTGCCTTCGATGAGTATTGCAACGGGTGATGAGATAAACAGTATTCTGNGATGAAGATGATGATGATGATTATGATGATGATGATGATGATGATGATGATGATGATGATGATGATGATCATGATGATGATGATGATGATGATTATAATAATAATAATAATAATAATAATAATAATAATAATAATAATAATAAGACGCTCATGACTGTTATGACGATGATGATGGATGACTGTGGTTCTAATAATGACTTAAGCGATTATGATTAGGATGATGACGATGATGATGACTATGATGATTATGACGATGATGATGATGATTATAATGATAATGACGATGTTGATGGTAGGATATTATCAGCAAACATTAGACGAATGATATGATGAAAACATACCACCAACAGTCACACGTACCTCGTGTACGGAACGGCCGGGAAGCTCAGGTTCGTGGCGTCGAATGCACTTCCGGCCGTCCCGACGCCGGCGAACCTTGTGGTCATGTGGTTGATTATGGCGTCTACGTAAATCCTGAATTTCAAAAAAATGTCCTGTACTAAATATCATCGGTTGGAAGCTTTTAAGTACACAGTTAAAAGAACTTTCACCAACAGGTGCATGTATGTGTTTGCCACTCTCTTACACTGCGGTTCATTACATTCATATGACACGAACGACAACTCTGCTAGGAGAATGTGTGTATGCATGTTAAATTTTAAACACTAGTTTGGATTATGTACATGTATACAAAGCATAAAGAAGAAGAAAAAAACATGTAACGACTTCATGTAAATTTGACTTAAATTGATGTGCTAAATCCGTTAAAACAATATGTGACACATTAATTACGACTGACACCGGTATTTTCATCCACTTGGAGATTAAAACTATTTTACTTAAAACTACACATGTGTCCGTAGCAGACGGGGACGAATGCCTTTACAGTTTACACTCCTTTTTTGTCTCAAAACTCCACTATTATCTATGAACAAGGCTTGTCACCATAGGATGACATATGCCCCCTTTTTCCACATTTTTATAAGCCTAAACGCAAAGTGTGACGGAATTGCAGACAGACGGACAGACAGACGGACAGTGTGATCACTATATGCCCACCTTCGGGGGAATAAAAATGCACCAAAATAACGGGTACGAGAGGTTACATGCCGGTGAATATGTTTGTAAAGTTTCATCATTAATTGTAGGAGCAATACTTGTTTGCGGTACACGCCGCACAAATTACAAATGGTATTTGTTTACTATGTTGACAAAAAGCAGAGCAAAATCTGGCGGTTCAAAAGATCTAATGCTTATTATGATGTTTGTAAACTTTCATAACTCTAGCAGGAATATGTTTAGTTAAGGACANGGGTGGCAGAAAAGACACTACAGCCGATTCATATCTCATGCAATATCCTGTCGAGAACCGTGTGTCCAGGAAATGTAAAAGACCAATCGGTAAGTATAGAAACAAACCGGAGAGAGTTAAAATAATTATTAAGTTAAGAGTAATGTATAAGGATTGTCTGAAAAATGTATGGTCGAAATAATGATTTGTCTTCAGTCGTAACCACGCTGCTAAAGGCGCTCTGACTAAACATCAGACGAAAACATGAAATTACAAACAAATTTGCAGAAGCATCATTGCTGAGTTAAAACATATGTTATTAGTAAATGTCAGTTAATGTATGCATTTCGCCTTTTAGGCGCATGTAGGTCATAAAATACAAAAGCTACACATTAAATCGCAACTTTGACTTATTGTAAGATATTTGATAAGACAGGTTCCTAGCGCGTGCATTCTATCCATACATACCTCACCCCGACTTTGTTGCACGCGCTGACCATATCCCGGAAGTCGCTTTCGTTGCCGCTCCTGGTCTCCAGTCGGTAACTCACCGGCTGGTACCGCTCCCACCAGGGTCGGTGGGCCCAAGTGTAGGTCAATGTGTCCCGGGTGACAACTGCGTTCTCATTTGGTGGAGAAACCTTGAAAAAAATGCATTCTGTTTTAAATGCTCAGTGTCGTTCTTTGACGTTGAAAAACATATTCCTTTAAACAAAAATGCGTGAACGCAACGCGCTTTCTAATAAAGAAAAAAAAAGAAATTTCTGGAAAACTTTTTTTTTTAATTTCTATTTTAAAATTAGCCCGATGCTGTATATCTGTTTAATAAAATGTCATATGATATGCGAAGTTTTGGCATTGTTCTAAGTCCGAGAAGAGACGCAACCAGCCCCAATAAGTGTTTCGCGCTATCATACTCGACGTCACATGAGCAATCAGCCTTCTGTGTTTAAGCGCTCCTGGAAAATTCAAATGCTACCACTGGAACAGTTAGATGATTGTCAAAAATCAGTTACCTGGACGCCACAAAAACCTTTAGGTCCCAGAAATCGCTCGCATTCCGCCCGTATATCCGTCCACTTCCATTCAAACAGGTGTACTATGGCCGTCCGACCGTCCGCACAGTTGGGGTCACTGTAGGGACTGCCGAGGACACCTGAACGAGTAACAATGATTGGTGTGTATAATTTATTTGAGTCGCGCTCTGTTAAAAGGGGGTTTAATGCATGTGCGTAAAGTGTCGTCCCAGATTAGCCGTTGCAGTCCGTACAGGTTAACCAGGGACGACACTTTCCGCCTAAACCTGATTNAGATATGGAGCGGACATTAAAATGGAAGCTCTAATATTTGACCTTGAAGTACGACATTGACCTTCAGCCGGCATAACTGACTTGCCTTGTGCACACCGTCTCAGTGCTCTTATTATGTTAGGCACGTTTTTAATTTATGAAAATCCATTACAGGATATAGGAGATATGTTGCGGAAACGAAAGTGTAACGGACAGACTGACGGACGGACGGACGGACGGACGATAGGCATTCATATAATCCTACTATCGCTTTAACTCGAGGGATTTAACATTATTTGCAGTTGTATTAACTCTTATTTGTTAATGGTATGGTACTACCGGTACTTCTTACGTACTTTCTAGTTTTTTTTTCAGCATATTTTGTATTTATCAACGTTTCATTTTTTTTAAACAAAATTAGAAAGCATACTTTTTATTCATCAACGTTTTTTTTTTTTAAACAAAATAAGATTTAATATTTTCGCTTTAAAGATGGTTATTTTTATTTGTAAATGTTTATTGTTTGCATTGTGGTCTGTGAAACATATTCATATCATAAACAAAATCTTAAGGATTGAAAACTTCTCGCCGGGAACATTTCATCATAATCCCTTAAAATTCGAATCACACATTTGTTTAAGCCAAGCTACGCCCATGGTTTGAGACAAGTTCAACGTTAGACTACTGATACGTCTTTAAATGTTCGCATGAGATATTACGTCGATGTTCTGTGTCCTACGTGCTTCATAACGGACACTTAAAGACACGGGCTTGTCACTGGAACTCGTACAATACCTCGTAAATCGAACCAGTACGTCTTATGGGGCGATGACCATAATGTTAGATTCTATGTGTACCCGATGAAAAAACTTGATACACACGATAGAACGGAGCACCCCATTCTATATTCACGTTGGATATTTATTTGCATTAAAAAACATATTAATGTGAAACGGTAATACATGTGGCTGAAGTGTCCAGGAAAAGACAATGATGTACTTGATGTTGAATGAGCTGACGCCGTTTAAAAAGAGACCGCGTGCAAAACATACGATAATACACACTATTGAGATAATTGTCTTTTACTTTAATTTGACACCATCGTACATTCAGATTCACCACCGTATGATTACCCTGCTGCAATTACCGAACACGTGAACTATATTGAACAGGCTTTGTATTTATTTTTAATTACCTATCATATTGTAACACATTTGCGAACAGAAAACAGTACATATACCTGCTTAGAAAATTATATAACGGAATATCAGATGCACGTGTGAAGAAGCGCTTAAAACGCTAATTGTTATGGTGTTAGTTTAAACCTTTTTATTATAGCTCGATTGCATCGAAAGCCTCAGGCTTATTTGAAACGCTCTCGAGTCCATTTCCTGGGACTAGAACCAGTACTTGGTGTCTTTGGGGAGATTTAAATCCACTGGACTGGGATCGAACTTGTGACCTCCCGATCGCTAGGCGGACACCATTTCCACTACGCCACGGCGACCTTGGATGTTATTGTTATGGTGTTAAGAAAATACACGATAGTTGACAACGACAACATTTAATATTTTTTGAAAAAAGGGTTTCAACTGAAAGCCACTTGTCATCAATATTTATCTTACAGCTTAACTATATTGTATGCTGAACCCTACGCGTCATTCCCTTCAAGTGCAGACTACTTTCAGATTCAACGAGCAAACAGGGTCGAGAGGTCATATCGACTCGACATTGCAATATCGGCCCGAGAACTTTAGCTCGAGGAACTAGCCTCAGGGTACCCATTCTGGAACGGTGTCAATTCTCAAACGATTTAATGGATATTCCCCGGCGAATCATTGAAACTAAAATATGTTAGTGTTTGAAGTAAGTTAACTATAAGCATGTTATATTGGCAAACTTTTAACTTCATAACCTCTTTTTCGAAAATACATTTGCAGAGAAAGTTGTCATACCTTCACGAAATTTCAAAGTCTGCCTTAAAATTTTCGTGTTGTCGTTAGTAAAATCTTTCTTGATAACATACTTATTGGCAAGTTCATGATTCAAACGATTTTATCGAAGAAGTTATTAAAAAATCAATGGCTTAACTTTTTATAACAAGTACGAATATCGACATGATTGGGATGTATCATTGGGATGTATCACCTATACATCGCTATTTGAAGATTGTTATGATGTTAACGCTCACTAAGTTGGTAAAATGAATTTTGTTTTAAACATTTTTTTATTTATTTTTTCCTTATCTTATTAAGGCATTTCGTACACAAACTCAATAATGCTAAGTATATTTCCTCTATTTACACTGTACACATAAAGATAACAGGATACACATTAAAAATAAATGTAACACTAGTTATGCCTAAGCGGGCTCGTGAAATACGAAATCATACAATCAACAGTGCAATACAAAACATAGAAAAAACACAGTCGTGTAATATTCTCTTTTTTAACCCAGTTTAAAAATATGGTTAGCAATCTTTTGACGACCTTACTTACAATATTTCTGGAATGAGAAAGAAATTAATTTGACACAAGAAGCTCATGAGAGCTGATATATCCCAAGTTATTACCGACGTTACATCACAATTTTAATTCAGTTGACGTTGGAAACTACTTAAAATGTGTTTACCATGTTTACAATAAGAATATCCGTAATGGTTGTGTTCCACGTGAAGTAAGTGGTATCATCCAGTAAGATTAGAACAACGAGTTTCACGTGCAAATTGTTAATATAACTTCGGATAGTGTAATGGCTGACTATGAAATACGCATGTACGTCACCATGCTACCAAACCTGGCGTCACCGTAATGTAATGTTACATCGTTTTTCCGTTCCCGCGATGCGACATGTAACAGCATTACCAGCAAGAAGTTAAATAAATCCTTGGACAATATGCATTGCTGAAAACCTCACATCATTTTATTTTTGAGATTCAGCACCATAGTACACGTGCACCATCGACCACGGCTCATCAAAACAACTATAAGAACACCACAGGAAACACATGAAAAGCATGTTCTATAAAATAATAGTATTATCATCAAAATACATGTATAACAATTTTAGCTCATTGCACCAAAACAGCGAGACGAGTTTTGCCCAGCCTATATTCTGAAGCGCGCAAATCAATCACTGATTTGTCCGGCCCAAGTTTCAAGCGTGCAGGTAACCGTTATTCACAGTTTTGGCACGCAAGCAAATATATAAATATCTGTTTTGCGCCGCCTGTGCTTCAGATGAGCATGTAAATCACGGTTTTGCCCCTCACATGTTTCATGCATATCAGTAACTGTTCTGGTCCGGTCGGGTTTCAACTTTCAAGCGCGCATGTCAATCACAGTTTTGCCTCGCCCATGTTTCAAGCACTCAAGTCAATCACTGTTTTCCCCCGTCCACGTTTCTGTTCAACCTTCTCGTAGGCCGCGGGTAACTCTTCCAATTTGAACACTTTGTCAATGACGGGCTGAATCTGGAAAACAGAGAAAAGTATATGAGCCGCGCTCTAGGAAAAGGGTGCTTAATGCACATGCGCAAAGTGTCGTAACAGATTAGCCTGGGCATAACGCTTTAATATAATTTTTCGTTTAAAGGGAGTCTCTTCTAACCATTTTAGGCGGAAAGTGTAGCCCATGATTAGCCCGTGCGGATTACACGGGCTAATATGGGACGACTCTTTACGCAAATTCATTAACGCGGCTCATATTGTTACAATAGAACGTCATATCAAACGATACTGTCATCGTTTAGTTTAGTTCATTACCTATAATCACATTGTTCACAGTATTTAATTCAATTCAAGTGGTGTTAACAAGTCAAAAGAACTGTGTACGTTTAGCGTACGTTGTATAGAATAAAACTACGTTCAGCGAACGATTTAAAAAAAAAACAAAAAACATTTATCTCCCTTAGTAAAATGAAACCACTATCCCATAAAATATATTATCTCCCTTGTTGGTTAGAAACTACACCAATGGCCTTTAAATCATGTCATAAACAAATATTTCCTTCCATAACAACTATATACTATTCATTTAGCTGTCTCGGATTCAATAAAAGGCAATAATTTATGAATATAATTCCTTCATCTATAATAGAAAAACTGCTGCTATTTGACATGCCTTAAACTAATGAGTAAGGAAAATAATGGGCCTGTAGGAGTACAGGCCTCAGAGTAGAATATCTCTGAAGAATTTCTATGATGGCACAGGTCGCCCCTGAGTGATCCACTTACTTTCGTGGGATGCTCACGGTGTGTGATCTTGCCTAAACAAGCAAACAATTACTAGGAAAACGACAGACCACACTAGCTAGACAACACACGTAAAAAGGATTCACCAAGACATCCAATACATTTTGCCTTCATATCCCAAAATAGAATACTCTACTAAAATGAAAACCGGTCGATCAACTAGAAACTGAAATGACAACACATGTACTTAAATCACCGAGAAATAAGCAAACATATATGGTCAGGACATTATTCATGAAATTCATTTTATATAATTAGAATCTGCTATCCCAATTGATGGCTATTGATGTCTTTATTAAGCATAAAGAAAATTTTCCACTAAAATCACAAATAGTGAAACATAATTAAGCCTAGCTCTGAGAAAACGGGGCTTAATGCATGTGTGGAATATTTGTGTCATTCCAGATTAGCGTTTGCAGTATGCTCAATTGATTAGGGACGACACTTTCCCCCTAATTTCTCTATGGCTTTTTGCTTAGAATGTTCTTTAAACAAAAATACAATAAAAGCGAAAAGTATTGTGTCTGATTAGCCTGTGCGGACTGCACAGGCTAATCTGAAACAACACTTTACGAAAAAAGCATTTAGCCGCGTTTTCCCAGAACGACCTTCATATAGTTACCTTTCCTGAGTCCACTAAATCAGCAATCTTTTTAAGTGCTTCACCATTTGGTAGAAAGAATGCCCATCTGTAACTGGTCAGACCCTTTGATATACCCTGGAAAACAAACAACATTAATTTATATTATTTATGGTGGTTTTTTTACCTTGCTTAACAGCAGTTCAATATTAAGCTGTTTGGTTAGCGCAGTGGTTGATATGCTCCCTTATCACCTAGGCAACCCAGGTTCAATCCCCGATTCCTGGAAGCATGTGAGTTTCGTTGGCGGTCATCATACTGGCCAGGTGGGGTTTCGTCCACAGCAAAAGACCCCCCACAGCACAAGACCGCATCAAAATTGAAAATCTTTCAGCAACTTCTAAACAGCTGGACATTGCAGCTATCATTTAAAATTTGTCCCAACTCTCGCGAGTCTAGTTAGTTAATTAAGGAGGAGTGCTGGGACACACTCTGGGTCCTCAAATAATGCAGCCTCAGGAGAAGGAGGACCTCTTAAATTTCAAAATACACTCCAAAAATGATAAGGAGTGTTGATGTATTGTGAATGAATCAGACCATGAGAGTGTTAGGCTAGTATTCCATCTTTCCGCATCCGTATCCGTAAAATCATAATTCGGACGCTATATTCCATTTATCCGCATACGTCGAACGTATCTTTCTTTTTTGGGAAAACTTCTGAACTGAAAACATGTCTGCAGAAGAAGAGTTTAACCATTTTTGTTAATTGGTGTTAATTTTTTACTAATCCTGATTTGAAAACAATCAAACTTCCCGTATTTTTTAACAAACTAACATTTTCATTTGCAAAATCGAAATCACATGATTCGTTTCACAAACAGATTTTTAAAATTATTTGATGTGAAAATAAGAGTCCCGTAATGCAGTGCTGCATTGGTTATATAATTCAGGATAATTTTTCATGAATAAAATTAGTTTTTCAGTCGATTGTGGAGATGACAGCTTTCCCTTATCGTGCTAAATGCTGTCCCTATCTTGTCCACATCCGCATAAGAGCGTTCTTTTGCGGACGCCTATTGTGCGTGCTGATATTCGGATGCAAATGAATGGAATAAGTGCATTTCAACTTGTTCTATTTTTTTGCGGATGCTGATATGCGGATGCGGATACGGACAGATGGAATACTAGCCTTATGCACTGTTGTCATTGGTAGTATTCAAGTCAAACAACAAGGCTGTCATTTTGTAAACACCTAGGGGGAGGATGGATATTAGTGCTCTGACTCCTTACTGTGTGCACAAATAAACACTTCATAATTGATTCAGTGAATGTTATATATTTGTAATTTAAAAGTACTCTTGGCTTACGAATGATCAATGCAAGATGATCATGAAATGAAGATGACGTTAATAGACTTTATTAGTGAACACCAGATAAAACGACATTAAAATAAGAACATTTAAAAATAAAACATATGCATTTTTTAAACACCAGATAAAACGACATTAAATAAGAACATTATAAAATAAAACATATGCATTTTTAATGCAAACCATAAGTTTTAACGACATTAATATAAGAGAACATCATACAATTAAACATATGAATTGATTTTATGCTAAGTAGTGAAATTTTGAAAATATCAGAGATATAATCTTTGTCATGGAAGTTTTTAAAATGGAAAATATACCCAATGACAGAAAAAGGAAATAGTATTTTTTAATGTAAAGCATAATGGAAATGAGAAAATGTAAAGAAATTCTATTATTAAATGTAATTTATAATGAATTCTAAAAAAAAAAAAATATTCGTTTCAGGAAAGAAAATGCAAATATCATTACAGCAAAGAATGGCTATTTTCATTCACATGTATAAACAATTTGTCAAGAAAACCTTAATTGTCTCCCTTCTTCGATATGAGCCTCGATTTTGGAAAACTAGGTTTATTGGTTTAAAGTAAAGTGTCGTCCCCAGATTAGCCTGTGCAGACTGCACAGGCAAATCAGGAAAGACACATTCCCTTTAATGTTATTTTTCATTTAAAGGAAGTCTCTTCCTAGCGAAAATCCAGTTAAGGCTGAAAAAGTTGTCCCTGATTAGCCTGTGTGAACTGCACAGGCTAATCTGGGGCGACACTTCATAGACATGCCTTAAGCTCCGTTTTCCCAAAGCGTGACTCATATCTTCAATATCTTTGCAGTGGGTGGTACCTTAGCCATTCCATAGTTCAATTCGACAGCAGATTTGGCCATTCCAGCCAGGAAGCCGTGCTTATCAGCGTTTGGTAGCAGGGGGAAAACTAAGGTGACGTAGTTATGGTAGGGACGCAGGAACTTCATGGTGGCCTCTGTGGCATCCCCTCCCACTGGATCGAATATCAGGTCCAATCTGTCAATTATGATTGCATGGCATTTTGAGTTTCGAATTGGTCTTTTGTTGCAAGTCTGTTCTCAAATCTTATTAATTCTCATTGATTAACATCGAGCTGAGGGTTCAGAGGACTAAAAGACGGTAATCTTCTGACAACTGTTGATTTGTTTGTCAATATACATTTTTTTTTTTAAAGCATCTTTTAAATCCTACTTTGTTTGTTTAAGACATAATTCGAGGGGTGAACAGAAGACTGTCGTAACTCATATTAAATAAAGAAGGAGTAACGACAGTTTTCCGTTCAGCCCTCGAATTATTTTGAGGAAAGGAATTACTATATGGCATGTCTACCAGGTAGTTTTTTCATTATTCATTTTTGCAAAAGCAATGTCCTTTTTAAAATCAAGAAATAAGCACTGAAAATCTGTCATTCAACACAATAGATCGGTCTCAAAAAAATTCCTAATCAAGGCCCAAAACTAGAGATTGTAACACAAGTGACAAATACCACCTCCCCAGTGCTGCATATTTGGCAAGTTCTAATAATCATGTTACATAAAATCATACTGGAAAAACGGGCAAACAAACTATAAACCTAGGTTACTAAAAATTGCATATACACACAAATTCTATATATTCCGGAGAATTGCATGCATTGATGATTATTGTACTTTGACAAGTGTCAGAGTACTTTGTCTGACTATTGGTGTCTATTGGTGTCTAAGAGAAGACAAACAGACGTTCATGGTGAAGCAAGAATACTCCACTTTACTTCTTTGCAGGGGTGTTGGTGGGAGGGAGGATTACTATTTGAGTCGTGTTCTGGGAAAACTGGGCGTAATGCATGTGCGTAAAGTGTCGTCCCAGATTAGCCTGTGCAGTCCACACAGGCTAATCAGGGACAACACTTTCCGTGTTCATGGTATTTTTAGTTTAAAGGAAGTCTCTTTTAGCTAAAATCCAATTTAGGCGGAAAGTTTTGTCCTGATTAGCCTGTGCAGACTGCGCAAACTAATCTGGGATGACACTTTACGCACATACATTAAGACCAGTTTTCCCAGAATAAGGCTAATTTTAAAATTAAATGCTCCTTAATCATGATTTGCAGCAGAAGTGTGACAACTTACTTCCCAATATCGCCAAGACGACTGAGGACGTCTTCAGTTCTGTAGTCAATCACATGATCAGCCCCTAGATGCTTCACCAGGGCGACTGCATCGGTTGAACAGGTCGCCACGACCTCACCTCCCCACGCCTTGATTAACTGAGACAGAGATGGAACATGCACAAACAGACAGAAAATTTACTGGCGTTAAAACAATCAGTACATAGCCATATAAATATATCACATATTTCAATAAAATAGCATGTCAAAAAAATGTGATTGGTAGAATTTAGTTTACTTACTGAGAATGTTCTAAACATATTCAATGTGAGATGAATATTTGAAATCTTACTTTTACTGAGAAAATAGATATTAAGTTAATAATTATAACTATTGATACACATCATTTAAGCATTCCTATAAAAAGTGAACAACTATTTTCAAAAAGAAATGGTACATGTATTAATTAAGCACACCATTGATTTTGTTAATTGAAAACAAAATGCATTTTGGAAGCTGCCCCTTGAAACATTTTGTTCGTTTTACCATGTATAACGATTTATTCATAAAAATACTAGTAAACTGCATACCAAATAAGTAAAACATTTTTGTGTTTTGCCAGATGGAACACCACATCATTATAAAAAATCTACAATCCTTTCTTAACAAATTATTACATCATACACTTAAAAAAGTAGCTATGCATTAAATTAACAATGTTTTCTTTTCTAAGTCTCATATATATTTTCTAAGTCACATACAGAAATTGTACTTTCTATTTATATACACAATTCAACTTGAAATGCCATGCACTGGCTATAGATAACATGTGATTTTGAATATAACTGTTACAATAAAAGAATAAATGAAAGTTTCAGCAGTTTTCATTTGGTAGTGCATTATAAATTGTATCGTGTGTTCATGTGACACAGATATTGTATTATATTGTACTCACTTGAACAGCAAAAGTACCAATTCCCCCTGACCCTCCATGAATTAAAACCCTAAAAAAACAACATATTAATACTGTACTGTGAAAACAATAAATACATCTGAAATATCCAATAATTTATACTTGGAACTCAGCAATAACTGCTTTTTTTCTGCTTATTTACATAACGTAAAAATAAAAGACCTAAATCAATGAGATTATGTATTTTCATATAAACTTAAGTGTCATCATTATCTTTTGTTAATATGTCGATTTCATGAGATACCAGCGAATACAACAGGAAAAAGTTCCTATGAATCAGTTGAAAACACATCAAACAGCAAGGATTATGGGTCCATATGTAAGTGTATGCATTCATTCATTAAATAATTTAATGTATTTCAATGAAAAATAACACATGAATATTATTGTCATTCATCCAGACCTTATTAATTACTTTGTTGTTGTCATTTTCAAGTGATCTTGTCACATGACGGTAGTTCAGTAAATACTTCAGTGTTTTTTTTTTAATCAAATGACTTCCTTACACATACCAGGGATATAAATGAGCTTGAGCCCACATGGTATTGGCCCCTAAAATTTGTTGTCCTCATTTAAATTTTCTAACAAAAATATCATGTCCACTACAAAGGAAATTGTTAACAAACAAGTGTGGCCATCTGAATTCAAAACATTAATTTATAACCCTGAATACTAAGATGTTTTACAATTCAATACTCAAATCTAGCACTGAAACAAGCAAACAATCAATCTATTTTCAGTCATTTCAGCTTTTGTCCCCCACCTTTTATCATGGAAATTGTTCTCCTTCATGTGTCCCATAGTGATGATTGCAGCCCAAGTCGTCGTGGCAACATATGGAATTGACGCTGCCTCGATATGGGACAAAGAACTGGGCTTCTTGGAAATCTGCAGTAGTCATCAAACACTGCATAACAAGCGAAACAATGTTTAAACATGGTTTTGCACAAAAATTAATAACAATTTTTATTTAAAATCATAGAAAATGTTTTGTTCTTTGTTATTGGTTTTTATTACTTTTAACTTTTCAATTCGCACTTCAACCAAAAAGGACGCTACATTGTCTGTTGCCAGCCTTTAGGTTTGCCTGTCAAATCCTTTTCTTAGGAGCATGGAAATAAACAAATCAAAGATATCAGAATTTTAGATGGTCTGGCTAACCATATAGATGTTTTTAAGAATTTTTATTAATGAGATTTCTAGAAATGGATTTATAATCAGTGATTACCCAAACTGTCGGTGCATACATAAGGTATGAAGTACCTCATTCTCTCCAGCAATACAGAACTGGGCGTGTGTTCCCTGCTTCTGTCCTGCTATTGCTCCCCACACCTTCAATGATAAAAGTCTTGTTAGTTTTTGTACGAGAAGGACATTTAAAAATATTTGTATTTTTACACATCTGTATGACTGTGTTCATTTCCCTTCCAGCATGTCGACATAATTCATTTTTTGTGTGTTAAAAATCGAGGCCGGTAAACGGCCCCATTCCCAATGACAAAAGGTATATATTTTTCCCAAATGGGACCTAAAAATTCTCAATGTAAGGTTAAACATTTTTTTTTATAGACTTGAACATTTATTTTTCATCTGCCTGATCCAGCTCTATAAGATGAACCTTAGTAAAAATAATATTGAAAACACTTTTATTTTCAATTTGGAAGCATTTGTTAGCAAAACCACAACAACACTAATTTCCCAATTAGGTCAAAATGCCGCAATTATTTCCAATCCAAAATGGTGGGAAAAAAACACTGACATTTGGTGCAATAATTTATATTTGTATTTATGATCACTTGCAATAAATAGCCAATTGTCATATTTAAGATGTCATCAAGAACGTCTACCTTAAGTTCAGCTTTCACATCTAACATATGTTTCTTTGCTTCAGTTTGAGATACAGTTTATATGTCTACATAATATTTAAATAATCTTTCAACATTACACACACTCAAATTCAGGGAAACATTTTCATTTTAATCTGATAAAGCAAACTGAATTTTTAAATGCAATATGCACCAACAATTCTCATAAATCACCTCATCCCCAGGCTTATAGCGTGTCACAAGATGACCTGTCTGACGGACGATACCCGAAAAGTCACGCCCCAGTGTCAGCGGAAACTCTGACCCAGACCCTCTGCCCAGCCACGTCCTCATCTTGTTAATGAGATTACTGCCATATCCTCCTGGAATATTAAAAACTATGAGATATTTTTGTCATTATTGCCAATCAAAACTGTCAATCCTTATCAGCCCCTATTAACCTCATAGATTAAGATAACAATTCGTATTATTTTTTGCTGTTTACAACCCTGGAGAGGCAAAGACCTGTAGAGTTTACGCAAGCATTTAAATTGGCTGGTTCAAAGTATGTACAGGTATAATGTTTCATTATTTGTTCATATGTATAGGGATAAGAATAAGGATGGAAACATGTTTGAAATGTTTACTATAAAGTACTGGTTGGTAAACATACATATGATGGTAAAATTGCCAAATGAAAAACACCTACTAAAGAAGCTACTAAAGACAGTCTTAAAACATTGTTTAAACCTCTCGGAAGCATAAAAGCCACACTAATCCAATATTAACTTATTAATGCAAAGTTACCTTGAAAAATAAATTTATCAAGTCTATAAAACTGAATGAGGGGGAGTCTAAATCAAAATAATATCTGCTTTGTTGGAAAGTAAATCAATTTTGTACTCCTCATTTCAACATCGATTGGGTTGACACTGGCAGCCTGTATCTCTATCAGAAGATCTTTAGGATTTGTTATCTCTGGGATTTTCGCTTCCTCCGACAGCGTTAATTCTTCATTGCCTGAAACAGTTGTCCATATTTATATGAACATACTCCTATAATTATAACCGAACTTCATGAATTTTACTTTAAGGGATTATGGTGCATGCATATGCCAACAAGCATTAAATAAATATTGCTTAGTGCAGATAGACTTAAAACTATGTCAATCACCTCGACTATGATAGATTACAGGTACTTAAAGAGATATTTTTTCAGTTATTTTCACCCAAAGACTGTTAAACCACCTTATAATTTTATTTTGGCAGGGCAAAATTCTCATCCTCAAGCATGTGCAAATCTAAAACACAAACAAAATTTCATAGGAGTAAACATATAGAAGTAAATACCTCCATACTGGTATATATACCAAGCTTTCATCCTTCTTTTTGGTTTCTTCTTCTCAACTGTGGCTGTTTTGTTTTCTGATTGTGTGCTATAGCATTTTTGGTGGCCATTGTGAAATGTGCAAACTGTACTTTTTAGGTGAACTTCTAAGGCACTCCTTAGGTGAACACAAGAGCGACAATAAGCTTGTCTTATCATGGCTGCTGTTATTGAAGTGCTGTAGGATTATTACGATTTGACCTGAAAGCAGACACACATTTTTGTATTAATTGATATACTGTCAAATGAATTTTATCACAAAATACCTACAAATGATTATGATCACACAATATAAATTTAACAGAAATTGTTTATGATAATAAAATGTTCTTAATATAAACTATATACAGTATCATCCATGTGTTTTTATAGATAGTATATTTAATTAACAAAGGCACAAGGTGTAATTTAATGTTCTTTTTAGCATGTAACATATAAGCGCTTCTGCAAAGGGCTTTCATTCAGTTTCTGATCTAGCGTTTTGCACTGGCTTTAAATGTGCACAGTAAATAAAACCTATGGATGGGAAGGTCACAATGTTTGACAGAATACCCTTAGATAAGACACCGTTTAATTACTGTAAAAAATACAAAATAAATGGTTAGGTTTCCGATTTACTTATCAGTTATATTTCTATTTGCGGGACATATTCGTGCAGTTTATATATAAACCTAATTGCCCTCACCTGAAGCTGTGCCCCTGTGCAAGTTCTGTTAGTGTTACATAACATAATTCTGCATAGATAATGAAGTTATGTCAAACTATTAGTTTCACTATGTTTCCAATGTTCATTGCAACTTAACATAATGAAGTTTAATTCTTTGAATTAAATCAGAGTCAAACTACTTCTCCACATAATATTCACACTTTAAGTATTTTGACAAATGTCCGGAAATCTATATCCGAACAAATACACATTATTATTGATAGTGCAAACACGAAAATACGACGTTGAACATATCTGTTAACTGGACAATTCGGTTGGAAAAGTACAACAAATATATTCTTGAATAAACTGCTCAATTGCATATTGCATTTTTTGGAAAATCAACAATACATTTTTACTTACGGACCTTCACCTTTAAATGTAAACAACCTTGCCCTTTACATCACAACACCGGCGGTGAACATGTAAACAAATCCCCGAATGAATGGTCTGTGACACGAAGCAATATGTGACCAAATTTTATCTTCATATTTGTTCCTGTCTTCATTATTCAGGCATATTAATTGACTAAAATAAGCTAAGATATATGTTTTTGTAAAACGCAGCTCATTTGAAAATTATATCAATCATAAACCTATTTGTTTGTTGTCAATTAATTTGACAGCTGGTTTAGAGTATTCTCCGAACAGTAATAATTTCCGGACGTTTTAAATATTTCTACGTTGTAACTTATTTTCTAGAAATAAAGGGATATTTTATCCGGAAAATACTCACCAACCAGAAGACATGAACCAATCTGTTGTCCTAGTTCCTTCTAGTAAGACGTATGGTGGCCTGGGACCACATGTTTTCTCTTAACTTTAAGGTCTATGAACAATTTCCTAGTTCATATAAACGGACTCCCAGAGTCTTTGATAGTTTTTGTTGACAAGATACAAGATAGTCCCTTTAAATTCACAATGATCAACCACTATTACTTTTGTTACATGCAAAAATCATTTTGATGTGACATATCATAATAATATGATTATAGGTGCTACCTAATTTACGGGCAAAAGCCAATACGATGTCTTTTTAAGATTACATAAGTTGTAAATGTCTGCAAATAATCATTTTTTGTGGAACAAAACCTTTAAATGCTTGACATAAAAAAAATGTAACTGAACAAACCAATAAAATGTAATTTGTTTTTAGACAAATAAAAAAAAAGAGTTAGGCTAAATATGAAACAACCATTAATCTTGTTTTCAAACTCTTCAATACTCAGTTTGATTGTTGTTCTCTTTTTAATTGAACAATATTAGACATTTTAAATTTAAAAATCTATTTAATAGAAGAAAGTGATGTTATTTGAAGAATGTATAATTATTATTTTTTTAAGGGGGAACATGTATAATACATTATTGGTTATCATTAAAGCACTGCCTTAACATCATATCTTTTATCTTACTTTACATTTTCTATTTACAGAGGTGCGACACCAATGCTTTCGTCTAGTCCTGCGAAAATTAAATAACTGAATCATTTGAACAGCANTTTTTTTATTTATCTAGCTTGTGAAGAGCAAATGTTCTTGTTGTTAACACATTTAATTTGTAAGTTATGGACTCAATTCTACCCCTTTCTGGTGAATAGGTTAAACTTAATTTGAAATACATGTACTTCAGTGTCATCAAATGAAGACAGCTATGACTTCAAGGCGAGACTACCACGTCACCATTGTCCTCTTTCTAGCATGGGTTACCAAGGTAACGGTGTTATTTCTTTGTAGCATCTGGACAGTTCACAATGCCATGCACAGATGCAATGTATGCCAAATGTATAAACCAATAATGCCCCTAATGCATCCCATTACAAAGCATTTTTTTAGAACAAATGGGCCAAGCATATGGAATTGGTGCTGGAGACCTATTCTCTCCTAATTATAAGCGAGTTACAACAATATACCATTGCAAATCTCGCTAAGAATCTGTTTAAGACCAACAATATGCAACTGCATTATTTCTGAATTGTTACTAAATTACGATGTTTTAGATGTATTTTTTTTTTAAACTAACCCCACCAACCCTAATTTATTGCGCCTTCCCTAAACATGTTATTCCCCGCTGAAGTCGGAGGAATATAATTTTGGCGTTGTCCTTCAGTCTGTCCGTCTGCAGGGTTTTTTATCCTTCTTTGAGACCCGCCACATATCGGCCCCTTCCCCTAGACATAGTTTTCCCCTCTGAAAGAAATTTTCCCCAAAACAATGAGATTTAAAAAATTAAATAAGTTTTCCTGATCAAGTGCAAACAAAAATGCATAATAGAATTACCTGTTGCCTTGAATTTGTTTTTAAACTGTAAAATATGTTAAATAGATTATTTAAGACTTTCCTTATTTTCCCCCAAAATCAGGCGCTTCGTGCCATTTTTTTCCCGTCAAGAAAGGCCAGGCCCTTTTCCCAAAATCAGACTAAAACCCCTGGTCTGTCACAAACTTTTCAGGCTATATCTCAGAATTTTCCTAAGATTTCAACATGAAACTTCATTGGTGTATGTAGATATCAATAAGGAGAAGAACCATAACAGTTAACCCCTTCACTTTTGAAAGAAGAGTTATTGCCCTTTGTTGTTTTTGTATGATGTTACTTTTCAGGGCTTTATCTCAGATACAAGATTTCAACATGAAATGTAATTGTTGTATAGATATCAATGATGAGAATTGCAATACATCAAAACAATAAGCCTACTTTATGTTATTATCCCCAACCATAGGCAGGGATCCTTCCAGCCGTCCCACTTTTGTGTCCTGAGCTATCTCGGAACTGCTTAAACCGAATTCTTTGAAACTTGGTATGAGTTTATATATGGATAAGATGATGATGCACGTCAAATGATGTAGAAATGAAATCCATTTGTAAATAACAGAATTCATTATGAACCTTTTTGACTTGAATATACCGGCCGGTAAGCACACTTTTGTGGCTTGAGCTGTGGCTAAAACATTATTACCGGTATTTGTTAATGATACATTTACAAACTAAGCCTGTAGATATTCATATTGGAGCGTGTTTTCTTGGTTTAAAGTAGGGCCTACTTTAAACTTTAAAGTCTATTCTTTTTTCGGAGATCTAAGGATGTTTTGGTGAATAGGTGCACAGTTAAACTTTTCCCCATTAATGAATTGCGGAACATACGTTAATAATTATAGCCACCGTTACTAATCTCTCATGAATATACTATATTGCTCCATGAAAATATATCATGCCTCGGCAATTTGTGTTTAATAAATACTAGTAAAAAAAAGACACGTGTTTTCAAAAGTCCCGCCGTTGATTTAAGAAATATGTTTCGATTATTGTTGTCCCTTTGTCTCGTTACAACGACTAAGTTTACAAGTTTATTCGGTATTTGATTCAAGGCCACCGGCCCATAACACAATGCATATATATAGACTTGAATATAAGCATATATGTACATACATTAATAATTGTTATCTGACAGAGTAGGAACAAAAAAAAAAAGGTTTATATATAATTTAACAATGGTTCAAGTGCAAACAAGGTGGTTACAAAGTTGATATACGACGATGGGTGTACTTGATCATAAGTATTACTTATCTTCATTATATTAATACTATCTTCTCATTATATTATTTATCAGCTTACAAACAGCTTGAATTTCATAATTTCTTCCAGAGTTTAGTAAATTGTAAAATCTACCATCTGTAAAATGATTAGGTTGTATATGAGGCAAATAGAATGAGCGTATATCTGAGTACTTTTTACACAAAAAAAAAAACATGATGCTCATCCTCAACAACAACGATATTGTGGTTAAAACAGTATGTACATAACCGCTCAGCTCTTGATATACCAAAGTGTCTTCCTGTTTCAATTGCAAATTTGTGACTAGAACATCGAAACTATGAGAAGGAATTCAATATCCAAGCATTAGCATGACCAATATTGTTCATTTTTGCGATTGTAAATACGCCCGATTTTTAAGGTTAATTAAGTTCACCGTTGGTAGTATTTTTCGCTGTTTGCAACAGTTTTTATGTCCTATCACTGCGGTATGTTAACCAACTGACAAGTTTCCTGATTAAAATGGCTTACCAGTACTAAATGCACATACTTCAAGCCTGTAACTCGAACAAAGATCTACCAATAAACACGTTTATTGATTTATCTTTGACTTGAATAAGAAGTTGGGGGAAAATGGCCGTAGAAAGGATCTCATAACCAATCCCCTCACAAGTTATGTGGCCGGACCGGGGCTCAAACTCGCGATCCTCAGCTTTGTAGTGATTTATCAGCTGCTGGAATCTTTTAAGAACGAGTTGTTTTCCCCAAAATCAAATTAACAACGTCGTTAAATATGACCATACACAATGTAACTGTTAATTATACAACTCGTAAATACTGTTCAAAGATTATACCAGTCTACGTATTTACTTACTATATCAGGAACAATATCTATCAGCCATTAGAGATGATATAATACGTTACTATTTCAGGGTTTATATCTTGAAGCCCTCGGCCCGGCCATGATAGACCTGAAGCTAATCTACAACACCAACTACGAGAGTGTGACGCGCGCGGTCGCTGGCAGAGGCGTGGGCGGCTTCCTGGGGGCAGTTCTAGGCGCGTTCCTGGTGGACAAATACCAGCGCCATCTTGATCTTTTCTGCGGCGTGAGTACCTCGGTAGCCGGTCTCTGCGTCGCCATGGTGACGTATGTGCCGTCCATTGACTACGTGTGGCTCTTGTACTGCGTGCTGGGATGCTGCAGTAACATTGTGAACATCGGTAAGACAACGAGTTTCGCCGGCACTATTTTTAATGATTATACACACTTTAGACTTTTAAAGTTGTATGTAACTTCGAATCCAGACATTTAACAAGTTTTTAGTTTACAGGGAAGGAATCATTTATTTGCCCGACCTTTTACCGGTTACTGTACTAATTGTTTCGAGGACAACGCCGTTTATAACAATTTTTTAACATAATTGCAAACTTTTAACTTTGTTTAATATTATTAATTTGTACTTTTAAGCTGAAGTTCGAATACTGTTTTTTTACTGTCGCCGCAACACAATTGACGATGTCGCAAGTTGACCGCGGGGTGTTTATGTCACTGCCCTATTCCACTGTTTAAACATCTAGTGGCTATAGATAATTTAGCACAGTTTATACCCCTTAAGCTTGTCGTAGACTCAAATAATTTGTATCTCAGTTTCAACCTTCAGATAATAACTGGCTTATAATTACATGTATTTTGAATATTTACTCGATCTCACGCCCATTCCAGCGGGCACGAAGCTGACGCTCGACTTGTGGCGGGAGAAAAGCTCTACGCTCCTGCAACTTCTGCACATGGGATACAGCGTTGGGGCTCTTCTGGGCCCCATCATCTGCACGCCCTTCCTCGCTGTCGTCCACAAGGAGTCCGGCAAGCATCAGTTCCGAATCCTTAAGGAGTCGCAGGTCGATTTCGCGTTTTTGCTAATCGGTCTGTTAACTGTTTCCGTGGCGTTACCGTTTTTCTACTTCCACTGCTTTTCTTTCGATAAAACAGATACAAAAAACGACGATCCAGACCAAAAGACGACGAAATTTCGAAAGTCCACATGGAGAGACAAAATAAATCCAGCTTTCTACGCAAACGGAGATTTTACTTTTGGGTTGGCCGTATTTGTATTTTTCGCCGTGTATTTCTTCACACTAGTGGGCGGGGAAAAGACGTTCATGAGTTTTGTGCGGACCATTTCCGTGGATGTGTTCAAATTCGAAAAGACGGACGCCTCTTTCTTGAATATCTGTTTTTGGGTTTGCTTTACTCTAGGGCGATTAACGGGTTCCTTTGTTGCGCATTTTGTGCAGACGAAGACGCTGTTGACTATTCTCGTTTCCGTAAACGCAATATCATCGACACTCGTTAATGTCTACGGACTCTCCAGCGTTAACGCGCTCTGGTTTTTAACCCTTATGCAAGGCTTCCTGTCATCTCCGCTCTACCCGCTCGGCGTTGCCTATGGCAACACTCTTGTCACCGTTTCCGGCTTCTGCCTGATGGTGATCGTGTTCGCCGGAAGTTTCGGGGACATGACGTATCTCTGGATAGCGGGCAGACTTTATGACACGTACGGGGCTGGGAAAATATTCGTCATTTTTAACTTCGCATTGTGTTTGTTGGCCGGGTCGGTCTGGGTGTTTCAGTTGTTCATCCAGTCATACAGAAAAGGAAGTANCCATATGTATGAACGGTCAACGCCCGCTTCGCGGGCTTTTGCCCGTATAAGTTTACAAACATACAGCACTTAATTCGATAAATAATTAATTTGTGCATTCCCATAATCTACTAGCAAGAAATGTTACTTTTGACTTTGTTGACTTTGCTTTACAAGAAACATGAATATAGACTGTAATATGACATGTATAACTGTATGGTCACTTCAACTCGTTTATTGGAATAAACAAATAAGGCAATGCCACAAATAACAGAAATAAGGTGGTTCAACAGGAAATGTATTAAGTAAGCAAGTTATACTTAATATTTTTTTTTATTTATCTAGCTTGTGAAGAGCAAATGTTCTTGTTGTTAACACATTTAATTTGTAAGTTATGGACTCAATTCTACCCCTTTCTGGTGAATAGGTTAAACTTAATTTGAAATACATGTACTTCAGTGTCATCAAATGAAGACAGCTATGACTTCAAGGCGAGACTACCACGTCACCATTGTCCTCTTTCTAGCATGGGTTACCAAGGTAACGGTGTTATTTCTTTGTAGCATCTGGACAGTTCACAATGCCATGCACAGATGCAATGTATGCCAAATGTATAAACCAATAATGCCCCTAATGCATCCCATTACAAAGCACTTTTTTAGAACAAATGGGCCAAGCATATGGAATTGGTGCTGGAGACCTATTCTCTCCTAATTATAAGCGAGTTACAACAATATACCATTGCAAATCTCGCTAAGAATCTGTTTAAGACCAACAATATGCAACTGCATTATTTCTGAATTGTTACTAAATTACGATGTTTTAGATGTATTTTTTTTTTAAACTAACCCCACCAACCCTAATTTATTGCGCCTTCCCTAAACATGTTATTCCCCGCTGAAGTCGGAGGAATATAATTTTGGCGTTGTCCTTCAGTCTGTCCGTCTGCAGGGTTTTTTATCCTTCTTTGAGACCCGCCACATATCGGCCCCTTCCCCTAGACATAGTTTTCCCCTCTGAAAGAAATTTTCCCCAAAACAATGAGATTTAAAAAATTAAATAAGTTTTCCTGATCAAGTGCAAACAAAAATGCATAATAGAATTACCTGTTGCCTTGAATTTGTTTTTAAACTGTAAAATATGTTAAATAGATTATTTAAGACTTTCCTTATTTTCCCCCAAAATCAGGCGCTTCGTGCCATTTTTTTCCCGTCAAGAAAGGCCAGGCCCTTTTCCCAAAATCAGACTAAAACCCCTGGTCTGTCACAAACTTTTCAGGCTATATCTCAGAATTTTCCTAAGATTTCAACATGAAACTTCATTGGTGTATGTAGATATCAATAAGGAGAAGAACCATAACAGTTAACCCCTTCACTTTTGAAAGAAGAGTTATTGCCCTTTGTTGTTTTTGTATGATGTTACTTTTCAGGGCTTTATCTCAGATACAAGATTTCAACATGAAATGTAATTGTTGTATAGATATCAATGATGAGAATTGCAATACATCAAAACAATAAGCCTACTTTATGTTATTATCCCCAACCATAGGCAGGGATCCTTCCAGCCGTCCCACTTTTGTGTCCTGAGCTATCTCGGAACTGCTTAAACCGAATTCTTTGAAACTTGGTATGAGTTTATATATGGATAAGATGATGATGCACGTCAAATGATGTAGAAATGAAATCCATTTGTAAATAACAGAATTCATTATGAACCTTTTTGACTTGAATATACCGGCCGGTAAGCACACTTTTGTGGCTTGAGCTGTGGCTAAAACATTATTACCGGTATTTGTTAATGATACATTTACAAACTAAGCCTGTAGATATTCATATTGGAGCGTGTTTTCTTGGTTTAAAGTAGGGCCTACTTTAAACTTTAAAGTCTATTCTTTTTTCGGAGATCTAAGGATGTTTTGGTGAATAGGTGCACAGTTAAACTTTTCCCCATTAATGAATTGCGGAACATACGTTAATAATTATAGCCACCGTTACTAATCTCTCATGAATATACTATATTGCTCCATGAAAATATATCATGCCTCGGCAATTTGTGTTTAATAAATACTAGTAAAAAAAAGACACGTGTTTTCAAAAGTCCCGCCGTTGATTTAAGAAATATGTTTCGATTATTGTTGTCCCTTTGTCTCGTTACAACGACTAAGTTTACAAGTTTATTCGGTATTTGATTCAAGGCCACCGGCCCATAACACAATGCATATATATAGACTTGAATATAAGCATATATGTACATACATTAATAATTGTTATCTGACAGAGTAGGAACAAAAAAAAAAAGGTTTATATATAATTTAACAATGGTTCAAGTGCAAACAAGGTGGTTACAAAGTTGATATACGACGATGGGTGTACTTGATCATAAGTATTACTTATCTTCATTATATTAATACTATCTTCTCATTATATTATTTATCAGCTTACAAACAGCTTGAATTTCATAATTTCTTCCAGAGTTTAGTAAATTGTAAAATCTACCATCTGTAAAATGATTAGGTTGTATATGAGGCAAATAGAATGAGCGTATATCTGAGTACTTTTTACAATCAAATAAAACATGATGCTCATCCTCAACAACAACGATATTGTGGTTAAAACAGTATGTACATAACCGCTCAGCTCTTGATATACCAAAGTGTCTTCCTGTTTCAATTGCAAATTTGTGACTAGAACATCGAAACTTGGCATAGCTATTTCGAAGAGAAAAAGGCAAGTCCATTAATAAATATTTTTCAGTCTCTAATAAAGATTTAAAATGTTTATAGTGATCACATCTAGGAGAAGAGTCAATATGATTTCTCCAGTCTTGTTTAAGGCAATCTGATACTCTAAGCCTAAAACAATGTATAAAACTATCAATGTCTCCGATGTCTTGAGAAAGCCAAACAAGTCCAAAACCGTACTTACAAAGGATTATTCTTACTTCTGATGCCCATGTATGCCTACCTACTGAGTCAAGATCATATAACATAATATAGGTTTGTTTAGGATACCTATTTGAACTCATTTGGAGTATTCTACACCAGTATTTGATAAAACGACTTACATAATCAACATAAAGAGGTAATCTGCCACATTCACCTAAGACCATATCTGTGTTTGTCGAGCGTGAAACACCAAGAAACAATTTACAATAGTGCGTTTGAACACGTTCAATTATAGGCGAAAATTTAAAACCCCATATCTCTGAACCATAGAGTAGAATAGGTTTAACCATAGAATCAAACAATTTAAAACACTCATGAAAATGAAAATATCCATATTGTTTTTGATAATTTCTAATACAGACTATAGACTTTGTTGCTTGACATGCAAGTTTTCTTTGCGATCGCGACCATGACAATTTAGGAGTAAAAATTAGACCCATATATTTGTAAAATGAGGCTATATTAATAGGGCTTGTTCCATAATTCCACTGTTCTATGCATTTAACTGGTCCACCATTTCTGAAGACAACAATTTCAGTTTTGCCAATATTCAGAGCCATCCCAGAATTTTCACAAAATGTCTTTATCACATTAATTTGTCGTTGTAAATTGATAACTGTATCGGCAGGATTAGCAACGTCATCTGCGTACATAAGAGTTAATATTTCAGGGATGTCTTTAGTTACAAATATGCCGTTTGTACATGTGTTCCTGAGAAGTGTATTAAGGTCATCAATAAAGAGAATGAACAGCAACGGGCTGCTTATATCACCTTGACGGGTACCTTTAAGACATGGAAAGCTCGCTGTTAAACCACCATTAGTTCTCACAGATGCCCTCATATTAGAGTACATAGATCTCAAAGCATTGAGAAATTTTCCATTAATGTCCTTATTCATGAGACACGCGAAGAGTTTATTGTGAAGTAAATTATCAAAAGCCTTAGAAAAATCCACATATAATACATATATTCGACCACGCTTTTTTGTTAAATATTTTTGAATAATACCATTAAGGGTGAATAGATTGTCTATCGTTGAATAACCCTTACGAAAACCAGCCTGGGATTCGTCTATCTTATCGTTTGCTTCCGCCCACGTGTAGAGCCTAGCATTTAATACAGAGGAATAAACCTTACATACTATATTTATAAGGGATATACCGCGATAATTGTTGGGATCAGAGCGAGATCCTGACTTATGGAGTGGACAAATAACACTATCTGCCCAGTCATCAGGGAAAATGCCCGTATTGAAAATATGATTAAACATTATAGTCATAATTGGGACAGTAATATCTTTACTTGATTTTACAAATTGGGATAGAATCATATCAGGCCCTGGAGATTTACCAACTTTAAGCTTATTAATAGCATGTAGTACCTCAGCTTCAGTTATATCGCGGTCAAGTATTGGATCGCTAGGTGCAGCGAACAGATCATTAATATCGACAGTATCATCTGAAGTTACAGGGGCTTCAAATAAATTGGAGAAATGGTCATGCCATTGCTCTTCTGAAATAGGGCATCTAGAACTCGCGTTGCTTGGGGATCTAGAATGACGTAAGATATTCCAAAATTCTTGTGGATTATTTCTAGAACTCACTAATTTATCTCTATTACGTCGTTGATATGCGAGTTTAAGACTAAGTGCATATGATTTAAATTCACGTTTTGATTGTTTATATAATGTTAGATCTAAATTGTCGTTGCTGATCCTAAACTGCCTTAATAAACGTTGTTTAGTAGATTTTAGAGTGTCACAGAGTCCGCCCCACCACGGAGGTTGTGACTGGATATACCGAAAAGAACGATTTACGAGCATTCCGCATTCAGAGGCGCTAGATATGTAAATATTTGTAAGCATATTAACAGCACTATTTATATTATGTGTGTTCATTTGCAGAATAATACTGGCATATATTAAATTCAATTTTAATGAGACTA
>VMBQ01002777.1:3105-22966 GCA_007657795.1 Dreissena rostriformis | reverse complement strand
GTCATCCTTCAAGGTCAGAGGTCAAATATATGTGGCCCAAATCGCTTATTTTATGAATACTTTTGCAATATTGAAGATAGCAACTTGATATTTGGCATGCATGTGTATCTCATGGAGCTGCACATTTTGAGTGGTGAAAGGTCAAGGTCATCCTTCAAGGTCAGAGGTCAAATATATGTGGCCCAAATCGCTTATTTTATGAATACTTTTGCAATATTGAAGATAGCAACTTGATATTTGGCATGCATGTGTATCTCATGGAGCTGCACATTTTGAGTGGTGAAAGGTCAAGGTCATCCTTCAAGGTCAGAGGTCAAATATATGTGGCCCAAATCGCTTATTTTATGAATACTTTTGCAATATTGAAGATAGCAACTTGATATTTGGCATGCATGTGTATCTCATGGAGCTGCACATTTTGAGTGGTGAAAGGTCAAGGTCATCCTTCAAGGTCAGAGGTCAAATATATGTGGCCCAAATCGCTTATTTTATGAATACTTTTGCAATATTGAAGATAGCAACTTGATATTTGGCATGCATGTGTATCTCATGGAGCTGCACATTTTGAGTGGTGAAAGGTCAAGGTCATCCTTCTAGGTCAAATATATGGGTCAAAATTGCTCATGTAATGTAAATTCTGCAATATTGAAGCTAGCAATTTATTATTTATTATTTGACATGCATGTGTATCTCATGGAGCTGCACATTTTGAGTGGTGAAGGGTCAAGGTCAAGTTCATCATTCAAGGTCAAACGTCATATAGGGGGACATTGTGTTTCACAAACACATCTTGTTTGTCGTTGAAATTGCATGCTGAAACAGTGTGTTGCGTGTATGAACCTGATCTTTCGGCCCAAGGTCAAAGCCATACTTGAACGTCAAAGATTAAATATATGAGTTTAAGTCATAGATCTTGTCTTGAACACAAAACTGTATTTCTTCATGCAAGGCATTTCAAATTACAAGCCTTATCTGTAAATAAGGGCATTCATACATACGTATTCATCATATGTGTCGTGTTCTGAGAAAACTGGACAAAATGCTTGTGCGTAAAGTGTCATCCCAGATTAGCCTGTGCAGTCCGCACAGGCTAATCCGGGATTACACTTTCCGCCTAAATTGGATTTTCGCTAAGAAGAAACATCATTTAAACGAAAAATTCCATAAAAGCGGTAATTGTCATCCCTGATTAGCCTGTGCGGACTGCACAGGCTAATCTGGGATGACAATTTACCTACAAGCATTTTGCCCAGTTTTCTCAGAACACGCCACATATGTACAATGAACAGGGCTCGTATAGGCAAACAAACCGCACGTTCTTGAATGCATCATTTCAGTCTTCTCTTCTTGCTCCCAACAATATTCTACAAAATAATTTAAGTCAGCTATGTGACATATAACAAACATTACATAACATTTACATGTCTCTATAGGCGAATGTATCCGTGCCATATACAAACATTCTTTATGGGCTGTTTTTCTTTCCATTTCACTTTAGTTCTTTAGTACTGCTATTGAAATTTGGCAAGCTTATATATTAAATGGCATACTTTAAATGGAAACATATTTTAATAAGTAAATGCAAGTTAACCATGATCACATTTGTGTTTAAACACTATTTTGTGTTGTAATAGGAATTTCTAATTTAAAATATAATACAACTTCAATCACAAAATCGTCATATAACACAATAAAAACTCAAATTTTAAAATGTAATGTTCCCTTTCAAATGCTGACTAAGATTCTTTAAAACACCGATACAGCTGTGGTCTTGTGATACTCATGGTTTACCACATTGCGCTTTTAAACCAGGTGAACGATACTCGGGTTATGCAAAATACACGCGCTGATAATTAAGTCAGCGTAGCCTAATAATATCTAGGTCAGAAAAGCCTAATAATAATTAAGTCAGCATAGTCTAATGATAACTAAGTCAGCATAGCCTAATGATAACTAAGTCAACATAGCCTAATGATAATTATGTCAGCATAGCCTAATGATAATAAAGTCAACATAGCCTAGTAAAAATTAAGTCAGCACAGCCTAATGATAACTAAGTCAACATAGCCTAGTAATAATTAAGTCAGCATAGCCTAATGATAACTAAGTCAACATAGCCTAATGATAATTAAATCAGCATAGCCTAATGATAATAAAGTCAACATAGCCTAGTAATAATTAAGTCAGCATATCCTAATGATAATAAAGTCAACATAGCCTAATGATAATTAAGTCAACATAGCCTAATGATAACTAAGTCAACATAGCCTAATGATAATTATGGCAGCATAGCCTAATGATAATAGAGTCAACATAGCCTAGTAATAATTAAGTCAGCATAGCCTAATGATAACTAAGTCAACATAGCCTTATGATAATTATGTCAGCATAGCCTAATGATAATAAAGTCAACATAGCCTAGTAATGATTAAGTCAGCGTAGCCTCGTAATAACTAAGTCAGAAATGCCTAGTAATAATTAAGTCAGCATAGCCTAATTATAATTTATTCAGCGTAGCCTAATAAAAACTAAATCAGAATTGCTTAGTAAAAACTGAGTCTGTGTTGCCTAAAATAGCATTGTAGTGATTGTAGCCTTATAATAACTAGGTCAATATGTAGCTAAATACTGTTAACACTAAGCCAGCGTAGCAAGATCTTAACTTATCGTAAACACATTTTTACAACAAGTTTGGCGAGGTGTCATCGTTTTTGCTAGTTTTCAATGCGTGTAAAATCAATTTTTATAAATATTACACGTTCCGCTTTTTTCAATCACGCATACGCATTTAAGTGGAACAATTCGAGATTTAATACAATGCTTGTTTGTTCTAATTTCATGCTATTACATGGTTGTTACACTATTTTGTGTTTTAAAAATAATTTTGATGAACAGGTAAGTGTTTCGCGAATAACTCTGGGTCAAATGTGGGGTTTGGGGCTTCTTAAAACCGGTTTAAACATCCGATGATTTGCATTTACCGTTCCAAGGCGATGACCGCAGTTGTATTCCTTTTTGTGTGTTTGCCATGTATATCACATGTGTTGTGTGTCATATACTGTTTAGCAATTGATTCATTGCCATAAATAAATGACCTATTGCCACAAATAAAGGACCTATTGCCACAAATAAAGGACCACAGGCTATTGTAAGATTTCTCTCCTGTCAATGCAGCTGAAGTTTTGCTTTGTATATATTTTAACGGTTGGTAATGGTAAATATTCCGCCACCCCAATCCAAATTCCTTTTACCGCACCTGTTCTGCGTTTGAAGCATTTCTATAGTCGTTTTCGTTTGTAGTTGCGTCATCCAATGACCCTCAAAAGCTCCGTCGATTCTGTGTTTTCCATTAAAATAACTGCATAATCAAGAAAACAAGTGAAAGATCCGGATGTAAACATTTAGTGCTTCCGCACAGTCATATGATGTCTTTATGGGCGTGTTATAAACTGCATATCCAGTGAACGGGCGCATAGCAAGTGGCACTTAAAACCGATAGCAATCTTCACCCCTTGAACGCCATATGGTGGCAACGACGAATGAGTTAAGACGGGGGCTAAACCCTTTTGGCAATCAGTGTCCCATGTATACATATTGTCACATGACAGCGACAGAGCGGATTATTTGCGTTAAGTGTTCCATATTTATCACAACACTAGCCTGAAATGTATTATTTCAAGGTCATTTCCGTGCAATTCATTTCGCTCAATATGTCTATACATCTTGATAACATCTGCAGGAGAATATTCCAGATGTCGAGTTACAGTTTATAAATTATATAGCATTATAAAAATCAATTGCAGATTTAATTGCTATCGACATTGCGTACATTGTTGTGTAGCCGAAGAATGCACGTTGTAGATTATATGTAATAACATCTCAGGGAAAGGTATTAACATCAATACATATGTGATAACTGTTATTGTCTGTAGGAGTGTTTTGCTTTAAAACAGTTTTTTTTTTCTTCACAAAAATGCTTACTTAATAATGTATGTTGCACCATGTGTCCGATATGGACACTTGTAATACTTACATCAGCTGATGTGTTTGTATACTCAGTGATTCATAACGATATGACTGAAAGTGAAACTTAATAAATATCGACGCAACAATACCCGAGTGGTATTTTAATTGCCTCTTCATCCTCCGCTAAAGATTACAATAAATTATACGAAACTATTACTATGGTTTAATAAGGATGAACGACCTATTTCCTACATAAACGTGGAGCGCTACCATGTGCGTTTTAGTCTGTGCTATAAATACATCCACATAATGCAGGTGGTGAGAAGGATGGAGTCAATGCATAATAAATTAAAAATGTATTGTCCTCACTACCAACATTTTCTGCAACGGCTGATGACTAGGTTAAATGCTGTCTTTAAGGGACTTGTTCACAGATTTTTGCATGTTTTGAAGTTTGTCATTAAATGCTTCAACTTGATAAATGTTAACATCGGAACTAACGAGATCCAATATAAAACAAAAAATTATTTGAAGAAAGAGAGACAAAAAGTAAGCCACACCTGGGCTCGAACCATTGACCCTTGGAGTAATATTCAATAATCATCGTAGTGTCACAAAATATTCGATAACAACAGAACTTTCCAAATTATTCAATCGTTTCGCGTTTGTTACGCTTTATAATTTTTATGGTTTTTAAATCGTCATAAGATGCATATAATGGATATTTTAGAGCAGGGTAAATGTTCAGTATAACTGTAACCTTGCAAAAAAAAACATAACAACATAGAACATTTGCAAATCTGACACATTTTTGTCAATTTTGTCAATTTATCAAAACGTGAACAAGTCCCTGTAGGCCTGTAGGCAATTTGACAATTTGAAACGTTTTAAGCGTATATCTTGAGAGAACAACGTAAGCTGAAACACCATACGACCAATAATTTAATTGGAAATACAACGTCCTCATTGGGGTGTCAATTATGTAAACTGAGCCTTCGACATGTAAATATTGACATTTATGAACACAGTCATGATAAGCAATACACAGTCATGATAATCAATACACAGTCATGATAATCAATACACAGTCATGATAAGCAATACACAGTCATGATAAGCAATACACAGTCATGATAAGCAATTCACAGTCATGATAAGCAATACACAGTCATGATAAGCAATACACAGTCATGATAAACAATACACAGTCATGATAAGCAATACACAGTCATGATAAGNAATGCACTTATTAAAGTGTATTTTGTTAAAAAGCGTATTTTATTTCGAGAAGGGTTGTAACCACTCTAAAAACCACATGTATGAATCACTCAATCTTGATGGAACTTTGTCAAAAAGTTTATCTTCACAATATTAAGGAAAATGTTTGAATCTAGGTCAAGAAAGATATAAAAACTAGGTCACCAGGTCAATTCTTCGACAATTAGTGAACCTTGAACTCAGGTGAGCACTTAATGGCCATCATGGCCCTCTTTTGTTTTCATAAATATTTAAATTTTCAAGATTTAGTGGGAAACTGGTGTATTTATACTTCTGCTGAGCATTTCTTAATCTGCTAACAAATTTTTACAATCAACAATTTGTTTGCCTTTATGAATTAAAATATGCAAATTTGTACATAGTAAATGTTACATGTTTGGAACAGAGGTCATTAGAAATTGTATTCTATTTTGATGTCTTATTGGAACTTCGCATTATGCAATAGTATACTTGACCATCTTCTCTCTCCTGTTATGTTGGACCTGAATTCACTGTTTAGAATATAGAAAAACAATTAAAAAAATATTATTTTATGCTTTCTAAATAAACAATGCTTTATATATTATTTATTTCAATGGTCAAAATCACATATTGGTCAATGAAACAGCAAGAGAACTAAATGAATAGTACTTAATTTTATTTTTATTTTTTTTATGCCTTAAGAATGAGTCAGTGAATACAGACCCGCATCTATCTTGGACTGGAAACCTCTATATAAGTCTTTGGCCTACCAAAACATTCCAAATTGTCTGCATTGTTTTCATCCAACAAAATGATAATCATAAGCCCTTTGCATTTACTTCATGATACTTTGCAAATCTTAGTGTATTGATTCATGTGGCATCATTTAATGTTGAGGATATCTACTTCTTTGTTCTTTTGCTGTCTTTTTACTGTCGCCTATGTTTCATTTCTTTGTGCATATGCCCACACTTACCCATAAAAAAAAACAATCCTAAATATATCTTAAGAAATAGAAGTAGAAACAACCCTTATCTTGCATTAAGTATAAATCCAAAGTTTATGAAAGGATGCAAATGATTTTAGGCTCTTTTACATTGTTACCCAACTAGATGTTACCAATGTTGATGTTTATCAATATAAGGAATGTTAACTTATAATCAAATAGTTTATAGTTAATTTTACACATGATCAAATATTTAAAAATAAAATGACTGTTCAAATAGTATAAATGTATATATAATATTAACAAAAACTGTATGATACTATTCTGCGATTGATGTTTTAATAATCTGTGTACCTTGTGCTTGTAAATACATTTGCATGAAATATACTCGCACAATATACCTATCACTTACTTATTGTAAATTTGTTGAATATAAAACATGTTATCTGAAAAATGTTGTTTAATATCTAAATGTATTTCTGTATCCAGAATTAAGCGTGAAACTATTGATTGTATCCTGCTAGCATTTCTATATCCTTTACAATAATTAACCCATTTATGCCGAGTGGACCCATCCTTCTAAATTGGATCAATTCATTTCCAAAATTATGGATGTCTGGTATATTTATTTCTATTTTTAGAATATTTCTTACAGAAATTCCTTTAAGCAAACAGCGCAGACCCTTATGAGACGCTGCATCATGCGGCATCTCGTCTGGGTCTACGCTGTTTGCCAAGGCCTTTTTTCTAGACACTAGGCATAAATGAGTTAATTAAGGCTCTGCCTTAAATCTGAATGTCTGTATGTTATGATGTAATTCTATATTGAATAATATCTATAAGAAATATGATAATATATTGATAGAAATATGATAAAATGAAATTATAAGAAAAACCAGGGTAAGCCAACTCACTGAAAAAGGAACTATTGGTACTGCTTTGCGTCTGTTTAGTTTTCACTGATTTTACTGTTTTTGTTTTATTTATGCGAAATGATTGTTATAATCCAATTAGCAAATAGACAGTTCTTTAAACATTGTACATATGTTAATGTAAAAATTATAAATTCTCTACCTATTGACAACCCCAAAAAGCTAACAAATGTTAACAAATGTTAATATAATACCTACTTATAGTTCATGTTTGCAGTAATTAAGATTAAGGCTATAGGAAACTAGCCATAAAGGTCAGCATGTTATTTTCCTAGTCTCTTTCAGCATTAATGTCATTATATTCACAAAAGTAAGTCGCCCAACATTTAATTCACAGCCAAGAACTGAATTGCACAGTCAGCGTGGTCATTAGATTCACAAAAGTAACTATCTCATCGTTTAATCCTCAGCCAAGAACTGGGTCGCACGATCAGTGTGAAGGATTCTACTGCTTCCACGACATCAAATACGTCAAAGTCATCAGAGGACAGCTCGAGTAGCGCGAGTAGTGTGGAAGGCGATATTGTCACCTCCAGCAGTAGCGACGATGAAGAGTCCTACTTCAAAAACCGCGTGGCCAAGATGAGTGACCCTGAGCCCAACGTATATGACCTTGACCTCGCCCAATACGAGGAAGACGAGTTCACGCAGGAATTGTACAAGAGGCAAGTTAGCTGAAGTTACTTCTCATTTAATTTACTTAGAACATGAAATTTGTTATGTGGTATAGTATACCCCATACTATACTGACACATCAGCACTTGGTTTTATTCTTTCTGATCATTTTTGGTCGTGCATATTGCAACAGTTACTCAATAAATAAGTTATTGAGCCTTGATCTGTTTAAACGGGGCTTAATGCATGTGCCTTAAGGGTCTTTCAAGATTAGCCTTTGTAGTCTGCACAGGCTAATCAAGAACAGCACTTTCAACAGGAAGAGACTTCCTTTAAACGATTTAATACCATGGACTTTTCTGTTTAATGTAAGTCTCTTCTAAATGAAAATCCTGTCTTGGCGGAAAGTGTCTTCCCTGACTAGCCAATACTGACTGCACAGGCTAATCTGAGATGTCACTACACAAATGCATGTGGACTGCACAGGCTAATCTGGGATGACACTTTACACAAATGCATGTGGACTGCACAGGCTAATCTGGAATGACACTTTACACACATGTGTGGACTGCACAGGCTATTCTGGGATGACACTTTACACAAATGCATGTGGACTGCACAAATCAATGAAGCTCAATGCGGACTGCACAGGCTAATCGGGGGATGACACTTTACACAAATGCATGAAGCTCAATGCGGACTGCACAGGCTAATCTGGGATGACACTTTACACAAATGAATGAAGCTCAATGCGGACTGCACAGGCTAATCTGGGATGACACTTTACACAAATGCATGAAGCTCAATGGGGACTGCACAGGCTAATCTGGGATGACACTTTACACAAATGCATGAAGCTCAATTTTTCCAGAATGAGGCTCATATTATCCATTCAAATATTTCCAGGTATGTGGACATTGGTGCTGCAGACCAGAGCAAACTGTCTGAGATGAGGGTTCCACACCTCATGGCTTCTCCTAAAATGTAGGTCCTTTACCCTTCTTATTTATTACCATAGTCAAGGGGTGTGCAATTAACAAAATGGTTTACTTGTCTCTGGACCAGTGCATTGTAAAGGTTTACCCGCAAAAAAAACCTCGTTGACACCTAACTTACCAGCTATTGGCTATCTGGACAACAGCCCAACATAAACTGTCAATGTACAAGTGCACTCACAAAAAACAAAGACAATGACATTTTTGCATATATTATTCAAACATTTTATTTTTTTGTAAAAAACTGTTGCTACCCAGTTCATATCTGCCATTCAGTCTGTAAGATTATAGGGTGTAGTATTCTGGAATGAAAAAGATGGCATCTATTATGATTACTTAGTGAATTTTTTGGAAGTTAGCAGCTAGGATAGCGTTGTATGAATCTATTACGTGCATCAACTTTTTTATTTGAATCTTTGAGATAAACAATCTGCGTGCTTTACATGATCAAATACAGTACATGTGTGCACTATGCAAGAAATTGTCTTTAAATAGTGCAAATTAACATATATAGATGCATTATGAAATCATTCCTTTGTTATTTCATAAAATAATAATTGGAACAGAACTTGTAATTAAAAGTTATCAGCATATGATTATGATTATATGATAACATCCAACTTTGGCATCATTTTTACACAAATTATAAAAGTTCCGCTACATTTTCCTTGGATAAGTAGACCTGAGCACATGTGAATACCTGCATCAGACAAGTTTATCATTGGACTTCCATTCCCGGGAAGTCTGCTTCAAAAAAGTAGTCTCCCCTGTTTTAGATAGCTCTGTGAAACAGTTTTAGTTTGCTTGCTTTTGGTGGTTAAACTACATACATATGAGCCGGGCTGTGTGAAAAGGGGGCTTAATGCAGTCCGCACAGGCTAATCAGGAACAACACTTTCCGCCTGTGTTGTTTTTAAAGCAAGTTTCGTCATAGCAAAAGTCCAGTTTAGGCAAAAAGTGTCACCCCTGATTAGACGGTGCGGACTGAACATGCTAATCTGGAACCTTTATGCACATGTATTAAGCCCCATTTTCGCACAGCGATGCTCATGTTATTCTGCGTTTATTTTCAGCGAGCCTTTAGGGGAGTACCCTGGTGACATATACGGTGTGGAAGAGCCAGAGGTCAGCAAGAGGTCAATGGACGTCTACATCCGCTACGTGCAGTGTGGCCTGGGAGGGGCCAGCGAGCCGACGGCCGCCAACAAGGAGATCTACCGAAACTACATACGCCAGCTCTATATGTGAACTACCGGAATGGACCTACCGAAACATATGCCAGCTCAATAATGAGATATACCAGATTGGACCTATATTTGACAGCTCGGTAACTGATGTACCAGAATGGACCTATATTTGATAGCTCTATATGTGATGTACCAGAATGGACCTATATTTGACAGCTCTATATGTAATGTAACAGAATGGACCTATATTTGACAGCTCTATATGTGATGTACCGGAATAGACCTATATTTGACAGCTCTATATGTGATGTAACAGAATGGACCTATATTTGACAGCTCTATATGTGATGTACCGGAATGGACCTAATTTTGACAGCTTTATATATGATGTACCAGAATGGACCTATATTTGACACCTTTATATGTGATGTACCAGAATTGAAATATGCCAGCTCTAAATGTGATGTACCAGAATGGACCTACATGCCCCTGCTCTATATGTGATGAACCAGAATGAACCTATTCAAGTTATTGGAACATACGGCGGCCTTATATGTGATTAACCAAAACAGACTAAGCGGTACACATGACAACTCTATAAGTGAATGTGGTTATTTATTGTGATTAACTTAGAGCATCCAGTCATTGTTAATGTTATTTATCAGGTTTTTAAACGCACCATAATAAAAAGTTATGTTTCATATGGTGCATCTATAATGCTCATTGTTACAATAAGATTGCCATTATTTATTGAACTAATGCGAAACTTGCACAAAATCATATCTAATGAAAGTTATAAAAAAAATGTGAACACCCACATTTTTTCTTAGACATGTCTAACAATTATCATGATGTCTAAGGGTGCATAAAATCAATGCATGTTTGTGCTATGAATGTGCAATAATTGTTGATATTTAAATAATATGTTGTTGTTGACATTGAAATATTGACTGTACATTTGAATGTGAAAATAAAAAAAAATAAAAATGTGTTGTTCTAAATATATCACTTAACACTAATTTCATGTTTGGTCACTCTGGTTTGAAATCAATTGATTTCATTTTTGAATAAGCTCCCTTGCTGATAATCAATTCCTAAACATAAATATTGATGAAATAAATAAACAATANTTAAGGTTTCATAATCCTCCCGACTGATGTGTGGTGCAGCTTCAGCTACCAGATATTCCTGGGTCTCAATCAACTTCTCAAGCACTCTCATAATTACATGTGTATTGGTGTCTTCAAACATTACTTGCACAATGCGAACCAATTCATCTTGGTCCTTTTTTATACTTAGCCGTTTTACAATAGCTTGATTTATGATACTGTCTGCCAAATCTATATCTTATGTATGAGAATGGAAATATGCCAGCTGTAAATGTGATGTACCAGAATAGACCTACATGCCCCTTCTCTATATGTGATGAACCAGAATGTACTTATTTAAGTTATTGGAACATACGACAGCCTAATATGTGATTAACCAAAACAGACTAAGCGGTACACATGACAACTCTATAAGTGAATGTGGTTATTTATTGTGATTTACTTAGAGCATCCAGTCATTGTTAATGTTATTTATCAGGTTTTCAAGCACTGCATAATAAAAAAGTTATGTTTTATATGGTGCATCTACAATGCTCATTGTTACAATAAGATTGCCGTTATTTATTGAACTAATGATAAACTTGCACAAAATCAAATCTAATGAAAGTTATAAAAAAATGTGAACATCCATATTTTTTCTTAGACATGTCTGACAATTATCATGATGTCTAAGTGTGCATAAAATCAATGCATGTCTGTGCTATGAATGTGCAATAATTGTTGATATTTAAATAATATGTTGTTGTTGACATTGAAATATTGACTGTACATTTGAATGTGAAAATAAAATTGTTTCAAAATGTGTTGTTCTTAATATCACTTAACACTTATTTCATGTTTGGTCACTCTGGTTTGAAATCAATTGATTTCATTTTTGAATAAGCTCCCTTGCTGAATATCAATTCCTAAACATATATATTGATGAAATGAATAAACAATAAAAATGCAAAAAAAACTCAATTACGTAAAAACACTTTATTATGTGAATTGGGAATAAGACATCAAACTGGGAATGTACATCATTTTGGTGATTTTCTCAAACAAAACTATTCATTATTTACATTTATTTTTGCTATTTTATCTATACCTCAAGCTTAATATTAAAGCAATGTTCCATGACTTTTTCATTAAAAGTGATTGTATTTTATCATTTTAACCGTATTTTTACAGTATGCGCCGCATGGACACAGTTTCATTTCATGAGGATTTTTTTTTATTAATAAAAAATCCAGTTTTGCAGTAAAATCAATTTATATGATGCTTTTATATATGCAAGTGCATGTTTTAATTATAATTTGTCAAACTAAATAAATACAACATATAAAACTGCATAGTATGCACTTTTGATAAAACACAATTTATTCCCAAATTGATGTCTTATTCCCAATTCACATAGTACAGTGTTTAAAACATTTTAAATAGAACAGTAAGATGTAGAAATATATTATTGCAATTCTAGATAAAAAGTGACTAACTTTAAATGATTTAAAGGACATCACAGATTATCAATATCCTCCAAATTGTTGAGTTTTAATTTTCAATTTTAACAGTAAAATCTTCAAAATATTTCTTCAAAGGTTGAACAATATATTTTTATGCTTCAAAAATTACATATCTTCACAATTAATATATGTGTAAAAAAGAAAATTGTAAAGTAAAACATTTTAAAGAAGTGTCTCTGCTGGACGCTATGACCTCAAGGTCGAAAGTCTGTCTGCGAAATATAGGTTATATGAATATTTTAAGTAAGTTACACCTTTAACCATCAATGCAGTTGCTTTATTATTTTATAAATGTGTAATTAAACCCCATGGTCGGTTTGCATTTCTGAAGCAATTGACTAACTTGTCCCAAATGTTTACCCTCGAAGAACTCGAAGATTGAAACATGTAAACATAACCAAGTGTACTTTAGCCCCTGTAAAGATTTTGATTGAACACTGGGTTCGTACCACCAAAGACCTATCAATATACATATATTGATAGCTCTTTGGTACCACGTATATAGTTATGCAAATAAATTGAGTGCTTTTTCGGACTTCATATGAAGTGCCCCATGCTTACACCGCAACACATCTCGACGTGGGAACAATGTTTAACATACACAGAATGGACAACTTTACATACATAAACACTTTTTTACAAACATGAAAACATAGTTGTATTAGGGCAGGATCCGATAAGGATTCTAAACTACCCTCACACTATGTTAGAAACACCGAGGAAATCCGTTGGATCTAGAAGATACAGTGAAATTATACCTAATGATAAAATATGACATTTCTGCAGTGAAATAACAGCAAAGAAAATAAACAAGTTGTTATTTCAATGTATTGAGGCTCGCCACGGGAAAAGGGTATCTTTTCAGCGAAAGGGAAACAGCTGTTTATTATTTTCTTGAAAATTGGGCGTAAAAGAAACAGAAAATTTGTTCATGTTCGTGTAAGATCGTTTGTTATTTCACTCGTGATCAAAGAAAAATAATATTTTCACTCGTGGCTGCGCCACTTGTAAAAATATATTTTCTATGATCACTCGTGAAATAACAAACNATAAAGTTGCTACACTCGTTATTTTGGTGTATTTTTTCATTTTTTTTTAAACAGTAACGCTAGAAAATGGATTATGTAATTTACAGTTAATTGCTTATAGCAATAACATAAAGATATACAAATTTCCTGGCAAAACGTGAAAAAGGGAGAAAAAGTAATTAAACTCATTTTCGTCTTTAGATTATGGTGTAGTCATGTTTTTGTCTAGCCGGTGTGATTAATATAACGTAAGGCGTATGTGGCTACATGTTTATTCATTCAAACCCAAGCTACAGGTGTACAACAAACTATGAAGCATAATCATATAAATACAAGATTAACAGTAAAGACAACTCGGAATCTAGTATACAGTATAACTAAACACAGTTATGTCTATACAGTATAACTAAACACAGTAATGTCCCTTTCAATATTTTCAATGTTGAGAATAGGAAAACGTATTATATTACAGCGTGTGCCACTGGAATTCACATTGTACATGTTTGTTCATTTCGGGATACAGTAATCAAATTATTCTGTTAGCTAGAAGGATAGCAACGTTGAAGAAAGCTGTAAAATAAGTTGTTTGGTGTGTGTTCATTTTAAAAACAATAACGCAAATTAGTGGATTTATGATTATATTTAACGACATCAGTTAACTTATTTGATATAAAAATCATACCGAGAATCGTCTCAGAAGTTTATTTTTTACAACATACCGGTACATACGCTTAACAGTTAAATATGATGGGAAGTCTAAATACTAAAAACTAATAAAAGAAAATAATGAAAGGAAAATTTGCGAATAAATGAAGAAATTGCAAAAAAAAGGAAGTGTTTTTACTTAAAACACAACTTCAGCGACTTGTTCCGGCTATTCTATTTTACGATGGTGTTCCCTGTGCCACCACGAGAAGAGGATGACAGTGACATGCGCTTTNAAGTTGCTACACTCGTTATTTTGGTGTATTTTTTCATTTTTTTAAACAGTAACGCTAGAAAATGGATTATGTAATTTACAGTTAATTGCTTATAGCAATAACATAAATTAAGATATACAAATTTCCTGGCAAAACGTGAAAAAGGGAGAAATAGTATTTAAACTCATTTTCGTCTCTAGATTATGGTGTAGTCATGTTTTTGTCTAGCCGGTGTTATTAATATAACTTAAGGCGTATGTGGCTACATGTTTATTCATTCAAACCCAAGCTACAGGTGTACAACAAACTATGAAGCATAATCATATAAATACAAGTTTAACAGTAAAGACAACTCGGAATCTAGTATACAGTATAACACAGTAATGTCCCTTTCAATATTTTCAATATTGACAATTAAACATGTACAGTTGGAAAACGTATTATATTACAAGAGTGTGGACTGGATTTAAACATTGTACATGTTTGTTCATTTCGGGATACAGTAATCATATTTTTTCTGTTAGCTAGAAGGATAGCAACGTTGAAGAAAGCTGTAAAATAAGTTGTTTGGTGGGTGTTCACATTAAAAACAATAACGCAAATTAGTGGATTTCTGATTATATTTAACGACATCAGTTAACTTTTTTGATATAAAAATCATACCGAGAATCGCCTCAGAAGTTTATTTTTTACAACATACCGGTACATACGATGGGAAGTCTAAATACTAAAAACTAATAAAAGAAAAATAATGAAAAGAAATTTTGCGAATAAATGAAGAAATTGCAAAAAAGGGAAGTGTTTTTACTTTTTTAAACACAACTTCAGCGACTTGTTCCGGCTATTCTACTTTACGATGGTGTTCCCTGTGCCACCACGAGAAGAGGATGACAGTGACATGCGCTTTGAACTGCAGAGATTTATTTCGTTCTCAACGTTTCCCCAGTACGCAAATGTTAGTGGATTAAGACTGGCCCAAGCGGGATTCTTTTACACGGGATTAGGAGTTACGGTGAGGTGCTTCTGTTGTCGTAGAAACCACTCGGACTGGCACACAGACGACGGCAGCCTGTTCCGGACCGGAAACTTAATGCACGAAACTGATTGTGCCTTTATGCTGGGAACAGACACAACTAACGTCCCTATGCACGGACACGGGTGACAGTAGAAACGGGGATGTTCATATGTGAGAGAAAATGAACTTCTTTCTATCCGATGAGCGCCTTATTAAACCCAGTTCATGACATTTTTATGAAGCGACGCAATCACATGTATATATGATCCATTTAATCTGTCAATTGCAATTCAAATCGTAGTATAATTTGTTGTTCATAACTTCATAACTGTTTATAATCATTTAATGTACAAATTGCATTGTCTCATATTGTATATGTGTCAATTTATTTTATTTTAAATAAAATTAATCTTTTTCAATTCGATTTCCTTAAGAATCGTTATTATATTTCTAACAGATGTGAAAGTTTTTATGATGCATATACTCATTGAACACGTTTAGAATTTTTAGAACCATAGTTTCTCGCAACTCGTTTAGAGTGGTTTTGTACATAAATATAATGATTTTGTAATGATTTTGTTCTGATTTGCTGTGTTTGTATGTACATAAGTGAGACGTTAATAAACTATTCTGTCTGTCAGTCTGTCTTTCGGTCGGTCTGCCTGTCTGTATGTATGTCTGTCTGTCTGTCTGTCTGTCTGTCTGTCTGTCGGTCTGCCTGTCTGTATGTCTGTCTGTCTGTCTGTTTCAATAATTGGTCTCTTTGTCACACATCATTTAAGTAATGTCGTATAACTCACATTCTAGTTAAAAAAAGTATTGAATTTTGAAGAACAGCTGTAATTTCCATGTGTTTAGCTGTTTTATCCCCGCGCGGAGATCACATTTCATTGCGACGAATTTGTAAATTTGCCAGTGTTTAACTTTTATACTTGACTTTTAACAAATTGCTGCTATCAACTTCAAGAAAACAAGCGTCTTTAAGTATGTGACAAATCAAATTGTGTTTGAGCGTTACAATACACGAAATAAATAGAACGTCCGTATATCGTCCCCTTCCCGCGAAAATGGCCAACCTCAATATTTATAAGTTTTCAGGAGAAGGAAAAAACTTCATATTTTTTTTTTAATTACAGAATGAAGCTAAAACTTTGTATTATGACTTTTTAGATACCCATACATGTGTCCTAATATTTAAAGTGACGTTTGACTTTTTCTGAGAAATATGAGAAAATTGTCTACCTCAAGCTTTTACAGCTTGAGTTAGACAATTTTCTCATATTTTTTTACTTGTTTACATTTATTTTGGAAATTTTCGTTCCAACCAATCGAACTTCGCCAAATCCTCACATGGTATAAGTGTGTAAGCCGATTGGATAGGACCTTGGAGTTCTTCGCGGGAGAAGCGGGCCGTTTATGCCATTGCGAAAGTGTCAAACCCCGTTTTCGTGCCGAAACTGAGATTGGCCATTTTCGCGGGGAGGGGACGATATGTGAATTTATTTAGTAACAAAATTGGCCGTTTTTTCGCGAATAACTCGTTTTAAATCTCGGTATTGAGCAAGTGTGCTATTTGTCTTCCGGTTATCTCGCACCTGTTGTCCAGTAAAGGCGGATCGTCGGCACGCGTTGACGTCACGTAATTGGCGACCGGAGCTTTAAAACAAAATGGCGTCTGAACGGGTTTTGGAATCGTATTGAATCGATTACTAGAATTAGACAGCATCATTGAAAATAATGGAGATAATTTAGCAGAACCTGATACATATGAATTTGTCAATGCATAAAAACTGAACAAAATCCGTCTATATTCAGTCTTTTCCAACGGTGATAAATAAAATTAAGCCACAAATCAACGAAATAATAAAAAAAGATAATTAAACGCAGCACAAAATAAGAATGATGAAAAAAATATCGATTGCATCTAAAACTGTACTGTAAATGAGATTGATGACACTATTTGAGCTTTTGAGTCATCCAACATCAAAATTTAGTTAACTTAAATCTTACCTCAATAACATCTTCAATCCAATGCTTATAATAAAACAATTACAACGATATGCACTTCCATTTTCTGTTTTTCCATTATCTTTATTTATTTCAAACTACACTTTTTTAAACGTTTTACGAAATCGAATGACTGCTCGGAGTGATTTTTTAAAATTCCTCTTGAAGTTTCCAATTATACATTACAAACACACAATCCGAAATACGTTTAGGATTCGTTCGATGCTTTTTTAAATAAATATTTAACTATTAAATAAATCACAACGTCCGAATTGTTGTCGTTAAAATCCAGAGAGTCAAGCTGACACTGGTGTGTTTCGTCACAGAAATTACGTCATGCAATATAGATACGTCATAAATTGCGTAATCAATTGAATGAAAATAAAAGTACGGAAAGCTGGTTCGGTTATATATTTTAGTGAAGGAACAAATAGGATGATATGTAATATAAACGATAACGCACGCTAAGTATTAAGTATTAAAGATTATGATGAACATATCCAATAAACAGGTCATTAGATGGAGAAAGTGTGCCTTTAGTGGTTATTGGCACACTTGGTGTTTTTTGCACTCGGGCTAAAGCCCTCGTGCAAATAACTCACCAAGTGTGCCAATAACCACTTAAGGCACACTTTCTCCCTATAATAATCTATACGTATTATATCTATTATCAGTAAATAGGTATTCGTTTTGTCAGATGAAGGTTAATGTTGGAAAAGGACATTTAAAGGTGTGTTTTTTAATTGGTTGGTTCGGGTTGTTTGCACCAGAGTTAAGCCATAAAGTGTACATAGACCGTTCCAATGCAGTGAATAGTGCACGGTTTGTTTTATGGGAAAGGTTTTGTCCTAAATGTTATTGTAAATTAGGGGCTAAAAACAATTGACAGGGAATGTTTGAGCAGGGTGATGCAAACAAACAAAACAAATAATGTCCATATGGGTCCCTTAGTCAAACGAAATTTAATTCATTTTGATCATTTTTGTTGCTTTTCTGCACTAAATATGTGGTCGTAATAGTACGAAATGCTTTCTTCTTTAAAACAATTATTTTACATTTCAGCGAGCCCTGTCACCACCCAGGAGATTCTGCTCAATATGAAACAATTTTTAAAACATAAATATTTTACCAATGTTTCAAACTGATTGTTTATATTGCCAATTAAACTGCGATGGGAGCTTAAACGCCATCCTGGGAATTCCGCTAAATTTGAAAATGGGAGTTATTACGCTTGAAATGAAACAATCGTTAGAACGCATATCTTAAAAGGCTTAAGTCGATAGATTATATAATAATATAAATGAACATTTGACTTTAATAAAAAGTAATGAGAATAAGTCAGCAATGGTATTCAGTTGACGATTTTTTTATTGCCAATGCATGTATTAAGTGCCATATTTTACATAGAAATAATTCCTCATATAACCTTGTGTGAACACAATATTATTATTTGTGGCTCATATCTATTTTCTGACATTAAACTCAATACGCTACCCCAAATAACAATAGACAAAAGATTTACCAATTTTCACCGACACATGTTTGAAGATAATAAAGGGAATACAGTAGAACTAGAATTGACACCCAACATACTGCTTTACAACAGAACCATATATTAAAATAAATGTGCTTTATAAAATTCATAAAAGGACAAATATTGGTCTGAAAAACACATATATGAGAATCTTAAAAGAAATTAAAACATAATTGACCCTTAACATTGATTTTCGACGTTAACATGCACAAGTGACGTATTAAATCACAGGTAATTGAAAATATTTTTTTTGGTCCTTATATATATAATAAAAGAAAAGGTATCCAACGATGATTTCACCGGTGTATTTAATAACGCTATGCAACAGCATGAAAGATCGAATAATGCACACACATGTCGTTGTGTTTGTCAGCAGGAAGCATCAATCTATGATTAAACACCGTTTATTTGATGAAAATCCACCAAGTATGTCCAAAACAGCTAAAAGTTTCACAAATATGAACAAAAAATCGAAGTGTGTAATTCTCGACGTCCAAATGTCAGTTACGACGGAAGGCGATTTTTGGTCGATTTTTCACAATTAAACAAGAACTTCGGTATAAACTCCACATACGTTTTTCAGTAACTAAATTTTCCTTCGAAATACGTCGTTCTTTAGTAACTGCAGAACAAAAATACTCAGAAAAAGTAGAAAATACACCAAATATTATGTTATAAGTTCAAACAGTATACCATTCGGTACCCCTCGCAGATTATCATAATATATTATTTTCAACCAATGAAACGTCTTCTTTCCGTAACACCGATTCTGCCTTAAAATGGTGGTCGTGATGTTGCGCAATACGCAAAATGTGTTGTTTTTTTAATGAATTTTCGACTTTTTACTGTTCAACTGGGACTAAAGA
>VMBQ01002776.1:102837-170019 GCA_007657795.1 Dreissena rostriformis | reverse complement strand
AAATCTGCAACTTTAGGAGTTTTTTTTTTTTTAAACCACGAAATTTAATGCCAACAAATTCAAATGATTTAACAGTATTTGCCGAGCTTTGGCAATACTGACATTGTCGGATAAAATAACAAGGTTATGATACAACATGGACAGTATGGTTTACACATCTTGCATACCCCACTACAGGTCTGCCAGTCTTGCTCATGTGAACTCCATGCTGCGCGAGCAATTGGACCAGGCCACGGCAGCTAACCAATCGCTGACGAGCGACATCCACAAGCTGACGGCTGATTGGCAGAAGGCTCGTGAGGACCTTGAGATCAAGGAGAACGAATGGCGCGAAGAAGAGCAGGTGGGTGGATGTATTCGGTTGAGAAATGTGTGCATTACAATTTTCTGCCGAGGTTTCCAAAGAGGTTGGATAAATGTCCTCATTTTTTTTTTAAATATTTTTTTCATTTTTGAAAGATAATGTAATAAATGAGTACACCCCCACAATTTTGCTAAAATTGCCATAACTTCTTAATTTATGATCTTGATTCATACTTTGAAAAATAAATGAGCGGTCTGCACCCGCTAGGCGGTGCTCTTGTTTAAAAGATACAAATTAGTCTTAGGCCAAAAGATATTAATGTTTAGTTTTTCAGAACACGCCACAGTCTTTTTATACCACCCAATTCAATTTTCGATCCATGGTAAAAACAAACAAAAAACATTTTTTTATTTACCCATGTATGCAAAATGATTAAGATCGTTTAAAACGAATCCCCTTTTTATTTGTTTTACGTCACTTGTAATTATTAAGTTTAACATACAGACAAATGCATAAAAAGGCCTCAGAAACTATACATTTTTTTTGCCTAATGTCAACAATGTTTTAAATGTGAACAAATGCATATCACATATTTTTGTTTGGCTGATATGTTTTCTTTTTATGCCCCCGGTAGGGTGGCATAAAGTGATCGCACTGTCCGTCTGTCTGTCTGTCCTTCTGAAATTCCGTCACACTTGCGTTTAGGTTTTGAAAAATGGTCATAACTTTTGCATTATTGATCATAGCAACTTGATATTTGGCATGCATGTGTATCTCATAGAGCTGCAGATTTTGAGTGGTGAAAGGCCAAAGTCAAGGTCATCCTTCAAGGTCAAAGGTAAAAAAATATCAAAGCGGCGCAGTAGGGGCATTGTGTTTCTGACAAACACATCTCTTGTTAAAACCTAGAAATTGGATGAAGCAATTGTTGAAATGATTTCTGGTACTCTTCAGAGCTTAGAAGAAAAACCAGAAAAACGAAGGAAGACAACACTGGACCCAGCAGAAACACACAAAAAACAAGAATAAGTGGGTATGTGGCCATCTGACCAGATCTTTTGTGAAATCTAAAATTTCCTTTCTTTAAAGCAACTTCTGTTCGCTGTTTTTGTATTTATTTTTTCAGTTGTCACAAGTCTTTATGTGTATTATGACATACTGTGAAGATATAAAATACTATGTTTTGCTTTGAAGATGAAATAAGCAAAGGGACCTTGTTCAATTTGTTTAAATTAAGATTCTCTTCTGTCAATACATTGAAACTGGTCAATACAATGTTGTTGTTCTCCAAACACATAACGCAGTATAAAATAAGAACATTAATGTGAAGTTTATTATGCAGCATTACTTCATCAAATTGAGTTTCTTGTTTTTTAATTAGAATTAAAAGAGTTTCAGGATATCAACGATTCAACATCCAATTGAGTTTCTTATTTTTGCAGTAGAATTTTAGTAATTTCAAATAATAATCGCCACATCTTTGTATTTGGAAATATTTCATCTTATCAACAAGTTATGCAGCTTTTGGAACAAGTTTTTATAATTCATTTGCTTCTATCTTCAAGATGTCCGCTGTGTGCACTCCAAGTGGCAGGGATACCGGCCCTGACTCCACCATAACAAGCTCCCCAGCACTACGGAAGTCTACAACAGACGGACAGAAGGCCAAGGTCATGTTTACAGGGGTCGTTGATGAACAGGGAGAAAAGGTGTTATTTAGATACTGTTTGTATTTCAAAGGTTTTTTAACTGCAGAAACATAAAGACTTAACCATATTTTTATGGTACGCTTAAATTATTTGTAATTTCTATAGGAACCTGCGAGAAGATCTGCTTGTGCTCTTTCACTTATCCCTTGCATGGTGCGGGCATATTTAAGTCACTATGTCAGTCTGTCAGTCAGCATAAAATGCTACAAGTGTTTGGAGCAAACTTTTAACACATTTCTCAAACAATTAAATTGAAACGTTATATATATTGTCACCATAAAGGGTACATGTGTAAAACATTTTATTCGTGCCCACAGATCCTCACATTTTAGAGGTATTTGCTTTTGAGCCAGCAAAGTGTAGCTGTAGTATTAGTCAGGTCAGTGAAATTCTACAGTTTATGATACAATGTGTGACTTCTTCACGCTTTGCAGACAGTGAAGGAGCTGGGAGGAGAACTGGTGAACTCTGCTGCAGAATGTACACACCTTGTCACTGACCAGGTGAGAAAAGGCTGTCTTCATGTCAATCATGGCACTTTATGTATGATATGAAGTAACCAATGTACTCACTTGCCCCCATTTGTATGTGGACATCATGTCCATTCCGCTACTACAACCTAAGCAAACAAACCCTTATAACGTGTTTTTGCCATAAGCCCTTAATACTTTGTATTGACAATTTCAAGTTGGTAAGCTCCTCATTTAATCAAGTTTGTATGTTGTGTTGTATATGTAATCCTATACGGTACACTACAGGAAAATGGTCACTTGTCTAAAATCATAAACTTGTGAATGGTAGCAAGAATCCTGCTCTTAATAATGCTCCCAACTTGGCTCACCAGGCTCAGATATGTCATTATTTCTATGCATTGTTACATTCAGGTTCGCAGGACAGTGAAGTTTCTCTGCTGCCTCTCCCTAGGGAGGCCCATAGTGACTCCACAGTGGTTGTCCTCCAGTAAGAACACAGCATTCTTCACGGGTATGGGTAACCACGGCCACATATAAATTTGAGAGTTCACAATTATATGTTTTAATTGCTTTAGTGCTCCTTTGTTGGTTTGGCAATTTTTCATGCCAAAGTAGAAAGCGGTGAGAGGATTTATATAACCGTCAATGAAGTTTGAGATGAGGTTTTTATTGTCACTATTTGGATAAGTCTGTAGGTAAGTTGGCATAAAATGTTATATATTTGTTTAGAAAACTTCTTTCTCATTTTCAATGAATAATATTAAAACTTAAACTATTTCATAACCATGAAGTTATGATGTGCAAGGCACTTTTCATGCTTAATGATCCACACATTTCTTAGTTACTTAAACGTATCTGAGTAAGTGTTGCAGTGGTATTTGAGCCAAACCATAATTTTATGGACAAATAATGCACTATGTTAACCTGCATGTTTAGACTGGAGCCCGTTCCTGATTCATGACGATGCCTCGGAGAAGAAGTACAAGTTCGCCCTCCATCTGTCCCTGGACAAGGCACGCAGCAAGCCTCTACTGGATGGGTATTCAGTCCATGTCACCAAGTCTGTCAAACCACCACCGGACCAGATGAACGGTAAATGAGCGATATATTGCTTACGTTTTTTGTGCCTCACAAAGAAGAAGGCATTAAGCACATTGTCCTTACATGCCAAATCTTTGTCCTTACTGTTACTGCACTATTTGACGCGAAGTTTTATAATTATATTACGTTACATGATTTGTTGGTGGAGATGGTGCTTCAAATGTAACACTTATGTTTTAAATTCAAATGTTGAGGTCACTCTTTGAAAACAAAAATGTGATAATATAGAATTGTAATATTTTATTTTAATCTTCAAGATTATTAACAACTTTTTCTGTTTTTAAGACCTCTCAACTTTTTCTTTTGTGATAAAATATAATTCTAAGAATTTATTTTAATCTTTGACATTCTTTTGCTTTCAGAAATCCTGAAATGTGCCGGAGCAAAGGTATCTGAAGTATTGAGNATTTTAATCTTCAAGATTCTTAACAACTTTTTCTGTTTTTAAGACCTCTTAACTTTTTCTTTTGTGATAAAATATAATTCTAAGATTTTATTTTAATCTTTGACATTCTTTTGCTTTCAGAAATCCTGAAATGTGCCGGAGCAAAGGTAACTGAAGTATTGAGATTATTTAAGCCTGTGTTTCAGTATTTTAAGACCTTTTAATACACCTACGATTTTTAAGACAACAGATTTGAAAACATGCATGTTTGATGTGTCAATCTGCGTTTTCTATAACATAAAAACGAAAAAGAGCATATAAATCGGCAATATTTAGCTAAATTAGATAAATTTAGCTCATTGTGATAATCTATCTCATGTACACTGTTTCCAATGGGAGGCGGTAAACTACAACGGGCGAGGCAAGGTATGGTATTGCGCAAGGGGGGGTTAGAGGGTTAGGGTTAGGGTTAGTGTTAGGGGTCGGGTTAGGGTTTGGGTTAGCCTAAACCCAACCCTAACCCGACCCCTAACCCTAACCCTTACCCTAACCCTTTTTTTGGGTTATCACCCCTATACCATTCCTCGCCCGTTGTAGTTTTCCGCCTCCCGTTTCCAATCGGTCCAGACCTTCTGATTGGTTACAAAGGTGTTTAACAATGCTCATGAGCTTATTCTATAAACTGTTTCTGAATTTTTGGTCAAATTGATATTAAAATATGTTTACATGTTTTTTACAGATTAGATATTATATTTGAACTTTTGGTTGCCCTATTTTCACTACTTCAGGTAAGGTAAATTTTCTTCTCCTTGTCCCATNCTTTGTATTGACAATTTCAAGGTGGTAAGCTCCTCATTTAATCAAGTTTGTATGTTGTGTTGTATACGTAATCCTATACGGTACACTACAGGAAAATAGTCGCTTGTCTAAAATCATAAACTTGTGAATGGTAGCAAGAATCCTGCTCTCAATAATGCACCAAACTTGGCTCACCATGCTCAGATATGTCATTATTTCTATGCATTTTTACATTCAGGTTCGCAGGACAGTGAAGTTTCTCTGCTGCCTCTCCCTAGGGAGGCCTATAGTGACTCCACAGTGGTTGGTCTCCAGTAAGAACACAGCATTCTTCACCGGTATGGGTAACCACGGCCACATATAAATTTGAGACTTCACAATTATATGTTTTAATTGCTTTAGTGCTCCTTTGTTGGTTTGGCAATTTTTCATGCCAAAGTAGAAAGCGGTGAGAGGATTTATATAACCGTCAATGAAGTTTGAGATGAGGTATATTATTGTCACTATTTGGATAAGTCTGTAGGTAAGTTGGCATAAAATGTTATATATATTTGTTTAGAAAACTTCTTTCTCATTTTCAATGAATAATGTTAAAACTTAAACTATTTCATAACCATGAAGTTATGATGTGNAAATTTCAACTAGCAAGGCTTGTTGAATTTCAAACATTTAAAAATTATCCAGATACCAGTTTGAAATTAATTGCCTTCAAGATATTGCTTAAGTGTTTCAGAATAATTCCTCTATCAGCACTAATCAGCTCATTGAGAACATTCTGTGACAGTAAATTTAGAAGTGACTTGTTCATATACAAATTGGTTAAAATTTGATTGAACATTTACTGCATTGGAAATCTGTAAGTGAACTTAAACATGCAAGTTCAAATAGCTTAAAGTGAATCAACATAGTGACCTTATTTTAGACTTATGGTTTTTACAATTTTGTAGCTGTATATCCAAAAATGTTTAGAGGGAACTACGTGATTACATAAAGCAAAAGGTCAGTAAATAAATGTATTAATTCACGCAGCTCCTTGTGGAAAGACAAACGTGGGACAAAGACATGACAATGACTGTTGCTACAAAGTTAGCCAATCTCTGCAGTCCCAATTAAAATAAATTGTCATTGAGCGGATGTTTCTCTCTCTAGTCAAGAATCTTTCCCAATTATACGTGGTATGGTGGAACCAATTGCTGCAAAATACACCAGCAGTATACGGTCTAACCAGCATTTATTAGTGTCTGTTAAGCATGTTCTGTACAGCCACCAATCAATCTGTTCAATCAATCTATCAATTACTTCAACATTGCTGGATACTGAGTCGACCATGTATATTATAGAAAAGCAACTTTGTTAGGTACCATTGCATGCGTTTTTCGAAACTTTATTGCATTTTCATTTTCTTAAGTTACCTGTTTGCCATTCAACATAAACTTATTGCAAGGCTTTTGTATAAACAATGATCGTATGCTTGTTTCCTTACAAATGTTTAAGTGCTTTAGCATACAATTCTATAATGACCGAAGCGCCAATGTATGCACCTTTTAAAGTCGATGTTGTCTGCTGAACCAGTAGAAAATGCACTTTTCTCGTATGTGTTGTCAGACATAATTATTATGCTCCAAAGATTAAAAACACTTAAAAATCTGAATGTACGGTAGCCTGGAAAACATTCAAAATGATCAAGGAAAGCTTTTTGTTTTCTTCCTTATAAATAATTAAAATAATAATAATTACGTTGTAGGAAATCCATGTCATTAATAAAGTATTGTGGCGCTGTTGAATAATTTATTAATCAAAACGATAGGATCACATCAATTTCTAAACATATTTCTGTAAAAGTGCTGCATAATAATTAAACAAGATATAATATGATGGCCCTAAGCACTCACATGATTACTGGTGAAGATGGTGACCATACCATTGGTTTGATAAGAAAGGTATCTGAATATTTCAGTAACAGGGAATGGAACGGTTAAGGAGTGGTTTGATTGAATAATGTAAGCAGCGCTGTGGGAAAATGGGGCTTAATGCATGTGCGTAAAGTATCGTCCCAGAGTAGATTCAGAAGTACGCTAAGGCTACTCAAGAACGACATTTTCCGCTTTTATGTATTTTCCGTTTATAGGAAGTCTCTTTTTAACAAAAGTCCAGTTCATGCGTAAATTGTTGTCTCGATTAGCCTGTGCAGACTGCACATGCTAATCAGGAACGGCACTTTCCGCCTAAACTGTACTTCTCCCCATTTTTACATAGCGAGACTCATACCTTTATTTCTCACAAACAAAAGGCAATTAATCCAGTGATTCTGGTCCAATTGTGCTGAGCTTTTTCTCCAATGGAATATAATCTGATAAGTGTTGGCAAGGTGTGTTAGTTTAGTTAGGATTGGTTAAGCAATACACCATCAATGCTCAGAAAAATTCCCATTTGTGTACGTTTAGACAATCAAACGACTCTCATGTGCTTCTGATAACATATTGATCTTTCAATATGATGTCACTCATATTCGTATGGTCACAGAAAAACTNTTCGATCCATGGTAAAAACAAACAAAAAACATTTTTTTATTTACCCAAGTATGCAAAATGATTAAGATTGTTTAAAACGAATCCCTTTTTTATTTGTTTTACGTCACTTGTAATTATTAAGTTTAACATACAGACAAATGCAAAATTGCCTCAGAAACTATACATTTCTTTTTTTGCCTAATGTCAACAATGTTTTTAATGTGAACAAATGCATATCACATATTTTTGTTTGGCTGATATGTTTTCTTTTTATGCCCCCGGTAGGGTGGCATAAAGTGATCGCACTGTCCGTCTGTCTGTCTGTCCTTCTGAAATTCCGTCACACTTGCGTTTAGGTTTTGAAAAATGGTCATAACTTTTGCATTATTGATCATAGCAACTTGATATTTGGCATGCATGTGTATCTCATAGAGCTGCAGATTTTGAGTGGTGAAAGGCCAAAGTCAAGGTCATCCTTCAAGGTCAAAGGTAAAAAAATATCAAAGCGGCGCAGTAGGGGCATTGTGTTTCTGACAAACACATCTCTTGTTAAAACCTAGAAATTGGATGAAGCAATTGTTGAAATGATTTCTGGTACTCTTCAGAGCTTAGAAGAAAAACCAGAAAAACGAAGGAAGACAACACTGGACCCAGCAGAAACACACAAAAAACAAGAATAAGTGGGTATGTGGCCATCTGACCAGATCTTTTGTGAAATCTAAAATTTCCTTTCTTTAAAGCAACTTCTGTTCGCTGTTTTTGTATTTATTTTTTCAGTTGTCACAAGTCTTTATGTGTATTATGACATACTGTGAAGATATAAAATACTATGTTTTGCTTTGAAGATGAAATAAGCAAAGGGACCTTGTTCAATTTGTTTAAATTAAGATTCTCTTCTGTCAATACATTGAAACTGGTCAATACAATGTTGTTGTTCTCCAAACACATAACGCAGTATAAAATAAGAACATTAATGTGAAGTTTATTATGCAGCATTACTTCATCAAATTGAGTTTCTTGTTTTTGAATTAGAATTAAAAGAGTTTCAGGATATCAACGATTCAACATCCAATTGAGTTTCTTATTTTTGCAGTAGAATTTTAGTAATTTCAAATAATAATCGCCACATCTTTGTATTTGGAAATATTTCATCTTATCAACAAGTTATGCAGCTTTTGGAACAAGTTTTTATAATTCATTTGCTTCTATCTTCAAGATGTCCGCTGTGTGCACTCCAAGTGGCAGGGATACCGGCCCTGACTCCACCATAACAAGCTCCCCAGCACTACGGAAGTCTACAACAGACGGACAGAAGGCCAAGGTCATGTTTACAGGGGTCGTTGATGAACAGGGAGAAAAGGTGTCATTTAGATACTGTTTGTATTTCAAAGGTTTTTTAACTGCAGAAACATGAAGATCTGCTTGTGCTCTTTCACTTATCCCTTGCATGGTGTGGGCATATTTTAGTCACTCTGTCAGGCTGTCAGTCAGCATAAAATGCTACAAGTGTTTGGAGAAAACTATTAACACATTTCTCAAACAATTAAATTGAAACGTAATATATATTGTCACCATAAAGGGTACATGTGCAAAACATTTTATTCGTGCCCACAGATCCTCACATTTCAGAGGTATTTGCTTTTGAGCCAGCAAAGTGTAGCTGTAGTATTAGTCAGGTCAGTGAAATTCTACAGTTTATGATACAATGTGCGACTTCTTCACGCTTTGCAGACAGTGAAGGAGCTGGGAGGAGAACTGGTGAACTCTGCTGCAGAATGTACACACCTTGTCACTGACCAGGTGAGAAAAGGCTGTCTTCATGTCAATCATGGCACTTTATGTATGATATGAAGTAACCAATGTACTCACTTGCCCCCATTTGTATGTGGACATCATGTCCATTCCGCTACTGCAACATAAACAAACAAACCCTTATAACGTGTTTTTGCCATAAGCCCTTAATACTTTGTATTGACAATTTCAAGGTGGTAAGCTCCTCATTTAATCAAGTTTGTATGTTGTGTTGTATATGTAATCCTATACGGTACACTTCAGGAAAATGGTCGCTTGTCTAAAATCATAAACTTGTGAATGGTAGCAAGAATCCCGCTCTCAATAATGCTCCCAACTTGGCTCACCAGGCTCAGATATGTCATTATTTCTATGCATTGTTACATTCAGGTTCGCAGGACAGTGAAGTTTCTCTGCTGCCTCTCCCTAGGGAGGCCCATAGTGACTCCACAGTGGTTGTCCTCCAGTAAGAACACAGCATTCTTCACGGGTATGGGTAACCACGGCCACATATAAATTTGAGAGTTCACAATTATATGTTTTAATTGCTTTAGTGCTCCTTTGTTGGTTTGGCAATTTTTCATGCCAAAGTAGAAAGCGGTGAGAGGATTTATATAACCGTCAATGAAGTTTGAGATGAGGTTTTTATTGTCACTATTTGGATAAGTCTGTAGGTAAGTTGGCATAAAATGTTATATATTTGTTTAGAAAACTTCTTTCTCATTTTCAATGAATAATATTAAAACTTAAACTATTTCATAACCATGAAGTTATGATGTGCAAGGCACTTTTCATGCTTAATGATCCACACATTTCTTAGTTACTTAAACGTATCTGAGTAAGTGTTGCAGTGGTATTTGAGCCAAACCATAATTTTATGGACAAATAATGCACTATGTTAACCTGCATGTTTAGACTGGAGCCCGTTCCTGATTCATGACGATGCCTCGGAGAAGAAGTACAAGTTCGCCCTCCATCTGTCCCTGGACAAGGCACGCAGCAAGCCTCTACTGGATGGGTATTCAGTCCATGTCACCAAGTCTGTCAAACCACCACCGGACCAGATGAACGGTAAATGAGCGATATATTGCTTACGTTTTTTGTGCCTCACAAAGAAGAAGGCATTAAGCACATTGTCCTTACATGCCAAATCTTTGTCCTTACTGTTACTGCACTATTTGACGCGAAGTTTTATAATTATATTACGTTACATGATTTGTTGGTGGAGATGGTGCTTCAAATGTAACACTTATGTTTTAAATTCAAATGTTGAGGTCACTCTTTGAAAACAAAAATGTGATAATATAGAATTGTAATATTTTATTTTAATCTTCAAGATTATTAACAACTTTTTCTGTTTTTAAGACCTCTCAACTTTTTCTTTTGTGATAAAATATAATTCTAAGAATTTATTTTAATCTTTGACATTCTTTTGCTTTCAGAAATCCTGAAATGTGCCGGAGCAAAGGTATCTGAAGTATTGAGATTATTTAAGCCTGTGTTTCAGTATTTTAAGACCTTTTAATACACCTACGATTTTTAAGATAACAGATTTAAAAACATGCATGTTTGATGTGTCGATCTGCGTTTTCTATAACATAAAAACGAAAAAGAGCATATAAATCGGCAATATTTTGCAAAATTAGATAAATTTAGCTCATTGTGATAATCTATCTCATGTACACTGGTTCCAATCGGTCCAGACCTTCTGATTGGTTACAAAGGTGTTTAACAATGCTCATGAGCTTATTCTAAAAACTGTTTCTGAATTTTTGGTCAAATTGATATTAAAATATGTTTACATGTTTTTTACAGATTACATATTATATTTGAACTTTTGGTTGCCCTATTTTCACTACTTCAGGTAAGGTAAATTTTCTTCTCCTTGTCCCATCAGTTTTTACTTGGCAGAAAGATAATTCAATACAATTAGTATGCCCATTATGTTTTCGAATTAAACATGCAATCGATTACTATAATAACTGCAGGTACTCTTCTCAATGCCAAAGACGTCCCAACCACTCACAGTGGTGGTGTCCTGCCCTGAAGACAACTCTGTGTGTGATGCTGCAGTGAAGGCAGACATTAAAGTGGTCTCCCCTGAGTTTGTACTCACTGGGGTTCTCAGGCAGGAGGTCGATCTAGATGCGTATCCTTTGCGTTACCCATCATGCTTTTAGTACAGGGTTCGCACAGTAGAAAGGTCCGAGAATTGTATGCTGAATCCTTAGATAGAAAGTCCCTGAATTTAATACTGCAAAAACGGTCCTCCAATGTCCTTGATTTTGTTAAAACCTTTTTAGGAAATTGTGAAAAAAGTGACTAATGGTTTAACAAAACTTCGAATCAGTAACCGTCTTTGTGATTTTAAGTTTTCCAGCAAAGGCATTATGAACTAATGAACTAATGGATGAGGGAAATCAAAAGCGATAAGCATAATGTATTTGTTTTGTATGCGACCAGCATACTCTTGTTCTATATGTATGAATACATAAAGCTTGATAATAAAAATAGAGATGAGGACCATAATGCACTCCTAAAAGTTTATTGATTTTGAGAATTCTACAATGTTTTAAAACTGTGAACAAAGAACTGTCAAACATACTGCATCAAACATATGAGTAGCTTTCTGAGAAAACACTTTCCACCTCAACTGGATTTTCGTCAAGAAGTGTCTTCCTTTAAACTAAAAATGCAATAAAAGCGTAAAGTGTCGTCCCTGATTAGCCTGTGTGGACTGCTGAACCCTGNAGTATATCAGAGGTGTCAATTTTCAGGATTATTCCTGATTTCAGGATTTAGGCCCTCAATGACAACTTTATATATTGATGTAAATCAGAGGATTTTTGTCTGGTTATTTTAAGGATCTTGTCACAAAATGTCATTTTAAACACAAATTATTTCACTTTGACATATTGTTTACAAAGTTAGCATAATTTAATGAATTATTAACCCTCTTTTGGCTCTGGCAACCCAAATGTAAGGCTTATTTTCAGGATTTTAGATTTTGTCCAGTTGACACCCCTGTTATGGTCATGGTAGTTGAAATGAATACTAGTGTAACTGGCTTTTAAAGTCTGCCATTTCTAACTTACCCCCAGAAACCAACAACAAGCACTGGTAGGACAACATGTTAATGTATCATGAAACTAAAGTTATTTTGCCTTAACTCCATTTAGCCATGCCCTGTTTGCGGCAGATCAGGGATCCAAGAGAATGTCGTTGAATACTTCAACCCTGTCAGAGCCAGGTGGAAAGAAGAGACGCAAGTAGAACCAATGGAGATCTCAGTGTATGCACATGGCCAAGAAGATCTGGACATAAAACAGACAACACAGCCCTGTTGTGGCATATTTTCTTTTCTAGAAGCTACCCAAAATGAATTCTTACTGAAGGATTAGACGTTTACAGGGTTTTGTCTAATTGCCTTTGTTCCAAACTCAAGAAAACAGCAATACATTGTTTTTGCTCTTATGTGGAAGGAACTTGATACTATAAATGACAATTTATGTAAAAGTCAAGAAGAAAGGACAGTATAAACGAGTCACAAGTTACAGATATCCTGTAACTTCAAAATGATCTGCTGTACTTTGTGTGTGTCACCTGAAAGAGCAACATATATGGGTTACATTTGGCAGACGGGGGGAGATGTTATTTATCAGTGTCCCCTCCAGTTTGCGCAGACATTTTTGGAAGAATTATTGAACTAGGGGTGTAAAAGAAGTCATAGACAAGGTAGAGAATCGTGATTTCTGCATTATTGCTATTACCATATAATTAAGTATGCCGCATCATGTAACAGTTGTATTTTATTGGAGAAAAAGAACATTAAATATGATTTGCTTGCGAAAATACAAAAGCAATTTGTTACTATTTTATTGTTTTTAAATGCGTACCATGCGTTTTTTTTAATAAATTGTTTGATCTAGATTTTATTCTTGTACACCATTTTATGCGTATTTTTTAACCACATGCATTGACATTTTCATTCCAACATACCTGTATTTTATCAATAAACGGAAAAGATTTAAAAAAAAATAATGATTTATGTCCATTATATTTTCTTCTTTACAATATGTATAGACTGGCAGCTTTATTCATTTTCTTGTTAAAACAAATTGTGTACATTTTATATTCTTAGTTTGACTTGTGGTAAACTATGCTATGTTTTTTAGGGGAACATTATATTCCATTGTAGTTATGCAAATCATTGAATGATTAATAGAGTCAGTTTGTTGTAAAACTTCAATGACAAATTCGAAGTAACATATGTTAAATGAAGATTTATATCTTTTGAAAAATCTTTTCTCCTTTACAAGTAAGTTTTTTTACAGTGCATAATTCATGACCACACGTTTCTGGTTATATTTCAAAGGTTGGGGAGTTTATGTTACTAATCAGAAACTGATTCAGCAGTTTCATACTCGACCCTCAAATATCAATGTACAATATTTCTTATAACCCCATAATGATTATTTTGATGTTTTAGTGCCAAGGTATTTTGTTTCCCCTCACTGTACCACAAAATTAATTCTTCTCATTTTGTTACTTTGCACGAAATTCGCACATTTTTCAGACAATGTTGTATCATTATTCTTATTTGAAATAAATTAATTTAATTGTGGGAAACAATTTGTTGTGTATGTGTTTGCACCCTAAAATAATATACTGCTATGTCAGATTTAATTTTACCATAATACTTTTTGTATTATTTCTAAGTGTAAAAGTTACAATAGATATGAAAGCAATACTTGTATACTTTGTCTTTTATGGATTCAAATGGTCTCTTGGACCGTATCATGGCAAACTAAGCTATTATTCCAAATATCTGCATAATGCACACAGAACGAGTGAACAATACTTCCGATTCCATGTGTCCCAAACAGTTTCTGGTCCCATGCGTCCTCAAAAGTTCCTCATCTAACGTGTTCTCAACAGTTCCTAGTCTCATGTGTTCACACCAGTTCTTGGCCCCGTGTATCCATGACAATTCCATCTTATTCAAGTGTGTCCACAACAGATCCTTGTCCCATGTTTCAACAACATTTTCTAGTGTTTCAATTGTCAAAGTCGTTTACTTTTCGTTCATTCAAAGACGTAATTAATCAGGGAATCATCTGACAAAACAGTTTCAATTTCGCAAAACAATTTATTCTCTTTATTATAACGAGATCAGCCTACACTATTAATATTGCAAAAAAGCACATAGATAAATCATTGTTAACGGACATTATATTTCAAGTAATATTAAGCACTTTAGTATTTGTGTTGTAGCTTCAATGTTAAATTTAAAGGAACTAAAAACCAGCAAAACAAGTTGATTTTGTGAAACACTATGTCCCCTTTTGAGCGATTTTGATCCATATCTTTGACCTTGAAGGATGACCTTGACCTTTCACCACTCAAAATGTGCAAAAGTTATGTCCAATGTTAAAGTTTGACGCAAACAAACAGACAGGGCAAAAAAAAATATGTCCCCCAATATGAACTGGGGGACATAAAAATTAAATTATAGTTTAATACTTTCAAAACTGTAATATTTTGAATAGTCTTAAATAATCATGAATTTTTAAAACAAAAATCGAATCAAACAGTTTTACTTTACAGGAATTCGAACCACGGAATTTTAGGAGCAAAAGCTAACACGCTATCAATGGACCCCTCGATATTAACAAAGTTATGTAACGTTGAGTTAGTGATACACATAGTTTCCAGATTATTGATGAAAATAGGTACATGCACAAACTCTTAATAATTTTCCCAATTTCGATTGATGATGATCGATAATTAAACCGATATTATAAATATATTCCTTATTCAAAGAGTATTATTTTGCTCGTATAGTATAATGCATACTTTTTTTTAATCTGTGCCTATTTTTATAAAAATTATAATTTTGCTGATTTATTAACAGAGTTAAGTTTATTGTTCTTCTGAAAAACTGGACAATGGTCTTTATAAACATTTAATTAAAGACAGGTGGGTGTAAAAATAAATAAACCTTGCAGCAAAATGAATAAAATGTTTCTATTTAATATTCAAGATTCTATATTATTTCAGCATTATCACTTCAATAAACAATATCGGTACTGGAAACACAAAAACAACAATCCTATGCACTATCCAATGAGTATTTGTTAGGACGAAAAACAAATACAATAATGTATGGCACAAATCGGTCTTTTCTAAACCAAGTCAGCAACTGGTCAACTCCGAAGACCAAGCTCCAATATTTGACACCACTGTACGTAGGCGATGGTCATAACGTCCATTCTGCTTCTGTTGACAGTAAAGTTTTTGTATTATACCTCGCAGAATTCCTTGGTATAAGTAGCGAAATCCATTCTTTCTGATCACTTTTGTCGTAATATTTTACACAGAGCAAAATAACACCACTCACATATAGGCAATTTACTAGAAAAAAAACACGTTAGGGTATGAGTACTCATCGTTTGAAATTGATGAAATCATTTCGCGTTGCCAACGCGAAATGATTGAATAATTTGGAGTTGTTCGTTGTGTTGTTTTTTGTTTCGTCATTATTTGTATTTAAACGTGAATTGCTTAATAAAAAAAACAAACGACGGTTACATTATGTCTTTCAGGATGACCAAGGGAAAAAGTAGACTTTTGATCCGGACGACCCGGATTCAAATCCCGATGAGGTCAACATTTTTTACATCGTATTTTAAAGTTAAAAGTTTTGTTAATGTTACGTTTGCCCATGAATTACGTTCCATGTATCAAGTAGTTAGTTGATCTACATGACAAACTAAAACATGCAAACAATCGGTGAATACGTCGCCTTAATTGAATTGTTAAAACCTGCTTCAAGACAGTTTCTTGACTTTTTCCACTTTGATACTGTACATATTCAGACAGCGTGAACGTACATAATGACAAAAACATTAATGAGCAATAGCTGGTGATTTAAATATAACGCTTAAGACAAGGGCAAAATTATTTCAGCTTTACATCTGTTGTAGCTGAACTTGCACAAAAACCTTGACCCAAAATTTAAAGAGTGAACAATTCAGCTAAAACGCGGGTCAAAGTTTAAAGCCTTTGTGACCTGTTCATCAACTTAAATACCCCATAGACAAGTGTACATTTTGATGTAACAAAACGGCCTTGACCTCAGGCTCAAGATAAACCAATTGTCGAAGGCTTGATTTGGTGATAAAGTTTTTTTTTACCCCAAACACGGATTTAAAGATGACCTTGATATTTTCAAGATAAATATTCTTCCAATCTTTTATCAAATTAAAGTGATAACTGCGGCCTTTATAGTTGTAAATAAGTTTGTCTAAAATTTGACTTATTGACCTAATTTGTGAACGCACGTGAACCAGATTCGAACTCGTTCTAGATATTGTCAAGATAAACATTCTGATAATATTTTTCAAGATTGGATCAAAACTTCAGTGTGATATCAAGCTAAAAGTTGACGACGATGACTGAAACCGGACGTAGATTGACCAGAATCGCTCGCCATGCGCACATTTACTTAGAGCTCAGGTGAGCTTAAATTTGGATACAATTCTACACAAGTGTTGGTAAGAGTTATAGACTTTGGTCAGTGTCATCATTTGATGACTCTAACAGTCTCTCGCTGTGTTAATAGACTTTCTGCAGAAGTTCAGTTACGTCAAGCTGAAGCTTACAAACCTTAACCAAACTGTAATGCGGACGCCGATGAAATTATCAGATAAACAAACCTTTACCAAACTGTTATGCGGACGCCGATGAAATTATCAGATAAACAAACCTTTACCAAACTGTTATGCGGACGCCGACGAAATTGTGAGATATACAAACTTTAACCAAACTGTTATACGGACGCCGATGAAATTATGAGATATACAAACCTTTACCAAACTGTTATGCGGACGCCGATGAAATTGTGAGATATACAAACCTTAACCAAACTGTTATGCGGACCCCGATGAAATTGTGCATTGAACAAGCCATAACCAAACTGTTATGCGGACGCCGATAAAATTGTGAGATATACAAACCATAATTAAACTGTTATGCGGACGCCGATGAAATTATGAGATATACAAAGCTTAACCAAACTGTTATGCAGAAGCCGATGAAATTGTGAAATATACAATCCTTAACCAAACTGTTCTGCGGACGCCGATGAAATTGTGAGATATACAAACCTTAACCAAGCTGTTATGCGGACGCCGATGAAATTGTGAGATATACAAACCTTAACCAAACTTTTATTTGGACGCCGATTAAATTGTGAATTGTAAAAACCATAACCAAACTGTTATGCGGACGACGATAAAATTGTGAGATATACAAACCATAACCAAACTGTTATGCGGACGTAAATGAAATTGTGAGTAGTACGAAAATTAACCAGACTGTTATGCGGACGTCAATGAAATTGTGAAAAGTACAAAACTTAACCAAACTGTTATGCGGACGTCAACGAAATTGTGAGTAGTACAAAACTTAACCAAACTGTTATGCGGACGTCAATGAAATTGTGAGAAGTACAAACCTTTACCAGACTGTCATGCGGACGTCAATGAAATTGTGAGAAGTACAAACCTTTACCAGACTGTCATGTGGACGTCAATGAAATTGTGAGTAGTACAAAACTTAACCACACTGTCATGCGGACGTCAATGAAATTGTGAGTAGTACAAAACTTAACCAAACTGTTATGTGGACGTCAATGAAATTGTGAGTAGTACAAAACTTAACCAGACTGTTATGTGGACGTCAATGAAATTGTGAGTTGTACAACCCTTAACCACATTGTTATGCAGACGCAAATGAAAGGGTGAGTAGTACAGCTCGAATTGAGCAAAAAAATGGCGATAATCATGAAACCTGATTTATCAAACAAATTCACAACCTCCTCATTGCACAGAAAATATCATATCAATGCCACGGTTTTGTTCATTTGTCTGTCAATTTTTTGTTGTTGAATAAAAGGAACATATACATGTATCTTAATAGCTCTTCTGAAAATTTTAATTTCACTAAACATAACCTTAACCTAGCATTAAATGTTGTAGTGTAATTTAACAATGATTTATTCATAAAAAAAGAAAACAAAGATACTTAGAAGAAACACTTAAAATAACAGTCAATCTTTATTATGGTAATAAATAATGTATTTACCACATTAATAGAAGCTTAAAATGAATGATTGATATATAATGATGTTGTAATCATGGAATATAATGTTTCAAGTAAGGATTTTAGTATGTTCTTTATATTTGCATACAAATTATCACTGAAAACATCGCTTATTACAGTCAACATTTCAATCACTTAATTGTCTGGCTTAAAAACAAGGTTTGAGCGCACCTGACAATAACATGTTTTCAAAAATCAAAGAAGCTGCAAGGCAATATTAACAAAACAAATAAATCATCACAATCCAATACAAGCATGTGTATATGTGTTAAATATATATTTGAACCATTTATTGTGTAACATTTTGTTAAAGGGTAAATTGGGAGAAAGGCTTCACCACCAAACTGGTCACTTCTTTACAGAATCGACACCATGATGTGTATTTAAAATGATCATTGTTATGACAACAATGAAAGTGACCAGTATTGACTTCATTTGACAAGAACTAACATATACCGGCAATGTGTTATCAATAGTTAACCATATGCCTGAGCAATGTTCTACTCTGAATCAATAGGTTTATGAATTATGGTCAATGGTTAATTCTTAATGAGCTGGTTAGTGTGTGAAATGATCAATGGTAAATTGAAATTCAAGAGGTCAAATCAAATGTTGAATAATGAAATTGTTTATGGTCAACTCTCAATAAACCAGTGGATGAGTAAAATGGTTAATGGTCAACTTTCCATCATCTGGTCAATTAGTTAAATGGTCAAATAATTGATTCTCATTTTAATAGTTAATGGTCAATTGTAAATGAACTGTTCAATGCGTGAAAAAATAATATGTAAATGGTCAATTAACAATGAATCAAACAATCAACTGGTCAATGAGGGAAATTGTCAATGGTTAATACCTAGACAACTGCTCAATAATAGCAATGGTCAATTCTCAATCAACTTGTCCATAGATCAAATGATCTATTGCCAATTCTTAATCAACCCATCCATGAGTGGAATGATCAATTCTCAATCAACTATTCAATAAGTCAATGGTGAGTTTTCAATAAACTGGTAAATGCGTGAACACTGCTGTCATTTTTAATTGTAAACACTCTTTCCGAATTCCACAAGAGCTGGCTTTGACGTCGATCCCGTAAAAAACAACTTTCAATAAATCAGTGCAGTGAAAGTGGCAGTTCCACAACTCTTGGCACAATAATAATTTGATAATTTGAATAATTTCACAATTTGTGTCTAAACAAGAAGTTATGATGTTCATATGTCAAGGTTGAAAAGCACATTCCTTTTGCACAGATACACCATCTGATTGAGATCTGCCATGTTTCAAGAAGATTTTGCGTTTCGTCGACACATCAATAATATTTGATATAACTATCAAAAGACAGACAGAACGTCATAACATATTAAACGTTGACCGAATTAAGAATTACCTTATAAAAGATGTAGTGCTCAATCACCATACTGTGAAACTGTCAATGTCCCTTTAGGCTTCCATTTTGAACAATCGCTATCGAGTCGATAACCACGTCCTATCGGTCAATCTCTAATGTTGCAAACTCTTCGACGCATAAATAATATTTTAACAAACATATTTGTTATGAATATCAAATAACATAACATCATTACATATACAACGTTTTTAAAAGATTCTACAAATTCCCGATTTTAGATCTCTTATAAAAGATATAGTTTTTCAATCCCCCACACTGTTACACTGTCACTGTCCCTTTAGGTTTCCAATTATGACCAATCGCTTTCGAATTGATAACCACGCTTTCTCGGTCAATCTCTGACAAACACAGTTTAATGTTAACTAATCTTTTCAAAAGACATCTCTGTCAAACAATGAAGTCCATGCTATCTGAATGGTTTAACCGTGACGACTGTCAATCGATTAGTCTAAGAATTGTTAGAAAACAGATTATAATGAGGTATAGCCAAAACATACGCGGCTCTTGACCTTTGTTCCGGTGACCTCAAAAGAAGTTATTCAGGTATCGTAGATCAACGCGATCGCTAGATGTGAAAAGGAAAAAGGTATACAGACAAACCAACCATCAGACTGACCGACAGAAAGGTACAACGCATTATACCCCCTCCTCTTCAAAGGAGGGGATGCATTTTAAAACGTTTCATTAAATACTCTTACAACATTTATTGCATACCTTTGAAAACTTAGTAGTAATTACAGTTTATGTAAAACTCTTCGATAGCAAATTGCATTAGTGTTTATTTTGATACACATTGTCCTCTCGAGTACATGCTATACATATAAATTAACTAAATCAACTGAAAGTGCCCTTTTTTCCCCTATAATTTTTTTTCAGATGTGATTAAGCGCGTTTTAATAGGAAAAATATAAAGATTAACGAAAACCTTATTTTAGTCTAATTGCTTAAAAACGGCCTTTTTGTTCTCCTCAGAGCAGCCACAGAGAATGTTAATGTGTTGTTTTTTTACTCAAATGACGTTATCTTGAAATATAATTGCATTTGATATAGAGTAATAGCGCAAAACAAAATTTGATATATAGTATTAACAAAGTGCACATATTTGCATGTTTTAAATATAAACGGCCAGAAACGAGGCGAAGGTTTCTGTTTCAATTTGTTGCTGTTTATGGGCAAACGACTACAACAATACAGTGATAATGAAACAAAACAAGAGGGCCATGATGGCCCTAGATCGCTCACCTGTGAAATGAGCTTGCCCAGTGGTATGATTTGAACAATCTTTGTCACATATCAAATCTGCCTACTTTGTGGTTAAAGATTAACAAGGTTTTTCAAGCTTTGACCTGGTCCACGTTTTTCAACGGACCGGAACCACTTTTGAACTCAATCAACATATCATTAAGACAAACATTTTGACAAAGTTACATGAAGATTTGGCATACAATGTGACTTCTACAGTGTTTATAAGGTTTTTCCTTTTTTTTACCTAGTGACATAGTTTTTGACCCAGCATGACCCAGTTTCGAACTCGATCGAAGTATCATTGGGACAAATCTTCTGACCAAGTTTCATACAGATCGGACAAGAAATGTGGCCTCTAGAGTGTTTACAAACCAATGTTAACGGACGGACGGACGGACAAAGACCGATCCCTAAAGCTCACCTGAGCAATCAGGTGAGCTAAAAAGGTGTTGTTGATTATGTTAACATATTTGAAGGTCATATTTTAGGTTATACTTGATAATAATAAAGCCAAGCATAATGCAAATCTGTTGTTCACAGCACTTTTAAATACAGCCAAGTTAAAAGCATGTAAAAAGTACAAAGAACCTTTTACGTGTGTTTCGAGGGATACACACCCCTCATTATATGAGCCGCAATCTGGAAAAATGTGGCACAATGCATGTGCGTAAATAATTACAACTTTTGTCACATTTATATGAATGCTGCATTATGATTGGATAATTTGTTCACGTGACCGGTTTTTCATTTTCAGATGAACCCACTCTGTATGCAAATTTAAACATGAATATTCATGGCGCTACTTTCTGGTCATAAACAAGTTGCCAAAATGACTTTATGTTTTGGGCGAAACTTAATGGCGTTGTTTTTTATTGGTCAATAGCGAAATGACGTCATATTTTTTGCGCGAACTTCAACGATATACCCGTTTGACGGAGAAACTGAAAAAAGATTCATACGCTAGATTAAAAAGGACTTTTATGACCCTTACCACTATAGAATTTCAGCTTTAAAATCATTTGTGTTGTAATTATAAGAATTGAATAGCATTTTTCTGCATTTCATCGGTGTTTGAACTGTCGGGAAAAATACACCTAATTTATGTATAAACGCCGTCGGCAACTTAGGCGTTATTTTACCGACAGTTCATACACCGATGAAATGCATAAAAATGCTATTCAATTCTTAAGTATCGAACCAGATTAGCATGTGCAGTCCACACAGGCAAATCAGGACCGACAATTTCTGCAAAGACTGAATTTTCGTTTGAGAAGAGACAACCTTTAAACGAAAAATAACATTAAGCGGAAAGTTTCGTCCCTGATAAGCCTGTGCGGACTGCACAGACTAATCTGGGATAACACTTTACGCACGTGATTTAAGCCCAGTGTTCACAGAACGCGGCCGGCCCATATATAAACTACGATAAATACTGCATCATTTGCCTTATAATTGAATGAAAAATATATCGCTCTTAAATTGTGGTTTATGCAGATCTCTCAATATGAGAATATAGTAGGATACAAACATTTTATTAATAACTTTTTTTATAATGTATTTAATATTAGTTTCAATGTAATTATGTCAGGCCTTTTAGCCTATAACACGCACATATCTAATGGGTGCCACCACAGTATCATTACATTGTATGCGAAACAGTCCATATATTATCTCTGCAAATTCCAGAGGTATTTCTACGATGGTCCGTGAGATGGAGGCAACAACAAAAACATTCAAAACTCGTCTTAATATTGAACAAAATTGTCGAACGGTTAACATACATCACAAATGAAAGTTCTTATAAAGCTAATGCCCCAGTCTGTTTCACCAAACATGGCACAAATTTATCCTAGTGCCTGCAAGGTAGCAGTTATAATAAGGCGACAGCAGCTAAACAGCAGCTTAACATTTTGTGTGTCAGACTGCACCCATAGTTAATAGTTAATAACCACTGGGTGGTGTTTTTCCAGGGTCTGAGTGATAAAAAACACGTCGATCGGGCACGGTGATCTTCGGATGGAGTTAAAAACTGGGCATAGCCGTTAAACATTTTGATTTATTTCATTTCATGTTGGCATCATCAGTCAGTCAGAAAGGCACTGGCCAATGTTGATTTGTCATCAGGGTACGAGTAAATGCATGCGTTAAAACTTGGCGGCTCCCGTTTTGTCGGTCGTGGCGGAGGACCAATGTGCATAAACTGGATTAATGGTTTGAATAATTTTAGTTTAAATAATGTGGTGACTGTCTTATTCATTAATCCATCGCTCAATCTGGTCATCGATCGGTGACCAGCCGGACCTCAAGTCTGAAACTGCTTGTTCTTGATGGCATTAAGGGCAAAGGAATAATTGAACCTGATTTATTAAACAAATTTACAACCTCCTTATTGCACGGAAAATATCACATCAATTTTACGGTTGTGTTCATTTGTCTGTCAAGTTATTGTTTGGAATAATAGGAACATATATCTTAATAGCTCATCTAAAATCTAAAATTCAAACAACATACCTTGAACATAGCATGTTAATGTTTTAGTGTACTTTATCAATAATGAATCCATCACATAAAAGAAATTAATTATAAAAAAAGAAACACTTAAAATGTACGTCAATTTTAATTAAGGTAATCAATCATGAATAAACCACATGAATAGCTTAAAATGAATGATTAATATATAATGGTGTTGTTTATATAAAATATAATGTTTCAAGTAAGGATTTTAGTATGTTTCTTAATATGTGAATACAAATTAACACTGAAAACATCGCTTAATACAGTAAACATGTCAATCTGCTAATTGTAGGGCTTAAAAACAAGGACTCACCGCACCTGACAATAAGATGTATTAACAAATCTAAGAAGCTTCAAGGCAATATTAACAAAACAAACGATGCATCACAATTCAATACATTTATATGATCCTTTTTGATTTTCTAGAACTGAATAATCAGATATACCGTTACCTGTATCTTATATGTACATATATATTGAAACTATTTACTTTATAACATCCACGTTTAAGGGCAAAATGGGAAAACATATTGACAAACTGCTCACTGCGTAATTAAAATATTAATTATGAGGAAACAAATTCTCAATCAATAAGTCAAGGACAAATGGTCAATGGTCCCTTCTCATTGACCTGGCTATTGTGTGTAATTATCGATGAGAAAATGTCAATGATTGAAATGGTCATTGGTAAATAGTCAATCAACCGATGGTCTTCCAAATCAATTGGTAAATGAGTGAAGTGGTCAAGTGTCAATTAAATGATAAATTGGCAATGGTCAGTTCTCAATATACCAGTCGATGAGTAAAATGTTCACAAGTGAATTTCCCATCAACCCGTCAATTAGCTAAATGGTCAAATGGTCGATTCTCATCCAACTGACCAATGACATGTTGATTGTCAATGTTCAATTCCTAATCAACTACTCAATAAGTGAACTGGTAAATTCTCAATCAACTTGTCCATAAGTCAAAAGGTCAATTATAAATTCTTAATCAAACCTTCCATGAGTGGATTGGTCAATTATAAATCAACTGTTCTATTAGTCAAGAGTCAGTTCTAAATAAACTGGTAAATGTGTAAACCCTGCTGCCATGTACTCACTGTACACACTCTCCCCAAATCCCTCAAGAGCTGGCTTTGACGTCGAACCCGTAAACACAGCTTTCAATAAATCATCAGTGCCGTGCAATTGGCAGTTCCACAATTCTTGCCAGAAATAATTTATAAACAAGACTTAACGTTGTTTATATTTAAACGTTGAAAAGCACACCCTTGTGCAAAGCTACACCTTCTAATGGATATCTGCAATGTTTCAAAAACATTTTTCGAACTTATCGACACATCAAAAACATTTTAACACAAACATTTGTTATAAATATAAATTACAAAAAAAACCATCGTATTATATCAAACGTTTTTTTTTTGTATAGGATTCTACAAAGTCCTGATTTAAAATTCCCTTATAAACTAGTTTTTCAATTCCTGTTAAACTGCCACTATCACTCTAATCACAAAGTAGACTTCCAATTTGAACACTCGCTATCGAATTGATTACCACGACTTCTCGGTCTATCTCTTACAAACACCTTGGTCAAATAATTGTTAAAAAAATCATAATGAGGTGTGTGTAGCGCCTACAAATGTCGCATCGCCGTTAAATGTCGCAGGCTACGAGATTTGTCGCAACGTTGACGATAAATGTCGCAAGGACCGACATATGTCGCAAATTCTACTGACGATAAATGTCGCAACTTTAACGATAAATGTCGCAAAAATTTCAACTGCCGATATATGTCGCAACATTAACGATNCTGACCATTTCGGACAATACTGACCGCAGCTGACAATTATGGAAAATACTGACCACAGTTGACCATTTCGGACAATACTAACTAAAAACTGACCATTCTGGTGGAAGTCGGCTCAAAGAACCTCGTCGGTTAATCTAAATCTAACCTTAAAGTTTTAGTCATTTTACTTCAAGTTTTCGTTTTTAACATGACTTACAAAGGTGTGCGACATTTATCGTTAATGTTGCGACATATATCGGCAGTTGAAATTTTTGCGACATTTATCGTTAAAGTTGCGACATTTATCGTCAGTAGAATTTGCGACATATGTCGGTCCTTGCGACATTTATCGTCAACGTTGCGACAAATCTCGTAGCCTGCGACATTTAACGGCGATGCGACATTTGTAGGCGCTACACTGTGTCCAAAAATACGCGTTTCTATAAATTTAAACTTTATCGCGAGATACATGTAAAACATATACGCACACGACTTGCAGTAAAGTAAAACATATGTCAAATTGATAAAATATTTTTTGAAACTATTGCATGTGAAATTTCATCACAAACTTGATTTTCTCTTCATTCCCTCAATACTAACAAGAATAATAATTCATATGATCCTACACCATTCTCTAGATATTATGTTGCTTGATCTTTGACCTATTTACCTCAAAGTTAATACGCATATTCCCTTTCTCACAAGAAACCAGCATGCCAAGGTCAATCAGATATATAGAAATCGCAAGCAAACTAAAGTAATGTTAAAAGCCGTATGACATTGACCTTTGTTTTGCTGACCTCAAAGCCTGCCACTCGCCGTAGTTATTGTAGGTAAAAGCGATCTCTAGATATTGCATGGAAAAATTATAAAAACCAACCGATCATCAGCATGATCTACAGAAAGGTACAAAGCAATATAACCCTTCTTCTTCAAAGGGGGAGGGTGTATTTTAAAACGTTGAATTAAATACACTAAAAAACATAACTCTGATTCTTTGACAACTTTGAAGTCATACAATTTGATGTAAAACTCTTTGATAGCAAATGAAATTATTGTTAATTATGATACAAATTGTTCTCTAGATTACCCATCTATACACATAAATCAACTTAAAGCGTCATTTTCTCCATCATTGATGCTTTTTTTAGATGTGATTAAGCTGGTTTCAATCGGAAAAATGTATAAACAGATTAACAAAAAGCCTAATTTCAGTCTAACTGCTTACACACGGCCTTTTTTGTACTTCTCAGACTAGACACAGGGAATGTTAATGTGTTATTTTACTCACAGGACGTTTTTTCTTGAATGTAATTGCATTTGATAAAGCGTTATAGTGCAAAACGATTAAATGAGCAAGAATAAACATTAAACAAATGAATTATTGAATAATATATTGAATCAATTATGAATAGTACTAGTTCTAACCATTACATTTGGATTTTTAATATTATGACTGCAAAACATTTCCAAAGAAATAATATCTAATTAAAACATGTTTAACGCTGCTGATTTTCCACATTGATGTTTCGAGGGATACACATCCCTCGTTATATGAGCCGTGATCTGGAAAATGTGGCTCAATGCTTGTGCGTTAAGTATCGATCCGGATTAGCATATGCAGTCCACACAGGCTAATCAGGGACGACAATTTTTGCATAGACTGAATTTTCGTTAAGAAGAGACTACCTTTAAACGAAAAATTCCATAAAGCGGATAGTTTCGTCCCTGATAAGCCTGTGCGGACTGCACATACTAACCTGGGATGACACTTTACGCACACGATATATGCCCAGTTTTCACAGAACGCGGCTCATGTACAAACTACGATAAATATTGCATCATTTGCATCATAAATAAATAAAAAATATATCGCTGTTAATTGGTGGTTTATGCAGATCTCCCAATATGAGAATAGTAGGATACATACATTTTATTAATTACTTTTTTTATTTTATCCTTTCATATTAGTTTCAATGTTATTATAATATATGTCAGGTCTTTTAGCCTATAACACGCACATATCCTAATGGGTGCACCCACAGTATCATTACATTGTATGCGAAACAGTCCATATATTATCTCTGCACATTCCAGAGATGTTTCTATGATGGCCTTTGTAGTGGGGACAACAACACCAGCTACCAGAATTCGTCTGAATATTTAACAAAAATATCAAACGGTATATGTACACTAAACGCATTAGAGTTTTAATCGAGCTAAAGCCCCAGTCTGTTTTTCCAAACACGGAGCAAAATCAGTGTGGTGACTGCAAGGCAGCACTTCTAATAGGACGGTAGCAGCTGACCATTTTGTCTGGTCTATCGGGCGGCATCTATCGAAGTTTAATGATTATTTAAAAGTTAATTGCCACTGGGTACTGTTGTTTTCATTATCAGTATTATACACGCTCTTGTTATTATACTGTGTTATGGACAGTTAACGTTCTGCAAGTCTGCAATTCCGCCCTATCGCTAGGCCAATCCAAGAGCGCCTGTCCGTATTGAAATTAACCTGACAGCACTAATACAAAAAAATCTTACAGTTTTCGTACGTGCACGTTCAATGTCAAATACGTTCCGTCGATCACAGTTTGAATAAGAAAAAAAAAACATTCGTTTTAGATGGGTATGTGCATGCATTTCAACATTTAAGTTACAAACAATACATATTCATGACGTTGGGGTTCGGTTGCCACTCGGTACTATGTTACGAGCTTTCGAAATTATCTGTGACAAAAAGCCGCAGTCTCTTAACACACGTTGTCCGGTGTGCATTTTGCAATGTAAATATGTTAACGCAACAATATAAGTCTTACATGCTCCGACAGAACGGTGATGCAGACACGTATTAATCATTCGTGTATTCGTGTTTTTGTTACCTAAATATTTTTAAAGGGACTTCACTGTTTGACAAAATAAAATGTTTTAAAACTTAAATAGAAATGTTGATTACAAACATTATTGCATGCCCAATTTCTATGTACAAATAATATATCATATGCTTTTTTTGTATCTCCATCCTTATATTAATTTTACCATTGAACGCGGTCTTACATACCATCAGAGAGGAAACCATTTGTTATCCGCAAAACACTGGCGGAGTGGTTTTTCTTGGTATTTTTAATAAAATTCAGAGTATTTATAACCCCAAGACAGACATTCTCATTAAAGGACATGCAATGTTTATTTTTAAGGATAGACAGTGAGGGAAGAAGAGGTAAATTATTACGTTACTTCAGACTCATACGAGCCGGTCTCTGAAAAATCCGTGCTTTATGCATGTGCGAAAAGTACCGTCCCGGATAAGCATGTGCAGTCCACGCGGGCAAATCAGGGACGACAATTTTATGAAAACGTTCGCTTAATGGAAGTTTCTTTAAGACATCTACTCTGGTAAATCCGGGCTTAATATATGTGCGTCAAGTATCGTTTAAGGTTAGCCTCCGCAGTCCACACAGGCTTATCAGGGATGAAACTTTCAGCTTTTATGGAATTTTTCGTTTGAAGGAAGTCTCTCCTTAACGGAACCTACATCTAGGCGTAAAGTTTCGTCCCAGATTTGCCCTGCGGTCCGCATACTGACTTAACTATACTTTACGCACATTCACTAAGCCCGGTTTTCCCAGCGACCAGTTCATTTGCATTTATAATTGTATTTCTTAAAAAAACTTAAAATACAGCTTTGAGTCTTATATGTCTCCTTAGCTTGAAACAAACATATTGGGTACTGGATGTTACGCAACTTATCATTTTGGTCATCTTCTAAATATGGCCTTCGAACCCGTTACTATGAAATGATAAATTCCATCTTCCATAATTAGTAAATGTTTTTTCTCATGCTGTTCGCCTATGTTTCGTGAAATGTTTTATTTATATCATATCTATTTGCTCACTTGTTGTCATTATACACGTATATTCAATGTATTATGTGACCTACCTTTGAAACATAATACATAGTTGTTCTGTTTTCTTTTCTTCTATTCTGTTCTGTTGTATTGTAAGGCACAATGACATCGCAATATCTTGATCTCTATTTCAATGATGTTTCAATCTAAAAGACATATCTTGTCTTGTATTTATACTTCTTAGTTTTTTTGTCTCTTTTTCTTCTTCTTCTTCTTAGTCAACCTGCTAAGTTTAAGCACTGATAACCATACTTCAAAATATGCAAAAATATCTTTAAAATTGTCCATTTAAATCATTGTGCGTTAAGTATTGTCCAAGATTATCCTGTGCAATTCTAGAATGGATTTTCGTTTAAAATGAGAAAGTGTCGTCCCTGATAGACTGCAATGGCTAATCTTGGACGATACTTAACGCACATGCCATAATCCCGAATTTCCCAGAGCGCGGCTCAAATTTATACTAAATGTGTACATTTCAGCACATATATGCTCAGGCACGTGTGCATAGATATGTTATTTCTACTACGAAAATCAGTTCATTTATTCCGATGTTACATCTGTTCAATATACATGTAATATAGATAAGATAAAATCTACTGCAGAAAAAGAAAGGCGCAATTCTAAATAGTCTTGATGAATTGCACTTATTATTTAAATGTGAATTTATTGAAACACTGGAGCTCGATTGGTCAGTGTCCGCTCAGGTCTCATCCGGGTCTGCGCTGTTTGCTTAAAGAATTTCTGTAAGAAATATTCTAAATATGATATTATAGAAAAATATACTAGACATCCCTAATTTTGGAAAAAAAAAAAGATCCAATTCAGAAGGATGGGAGAGTCCACTAGGCATAAAAGGGTTAAGTAGTACATGAGCCGACAAAACAAATTGAGCAATACTAGACGCCATGTGGCGAGCTCATCAGGCCATAGTACGTCATGACCGACTTTGACAATCGCTGTATATTGTTATGTAATATACTATCAAATTGACTAGTATGACGTAAATACTAAGTACGAAAGAGGTCAATTCATTACGCTTGATGTTTAACGTGCGCCACAATTGTAATTATTGTTTTTGTTAATGGTGTAAACATAATTTGCATAAAGACATACGCCGCGAAAAAACAAACGTTGCTTATCGGACATGCGGTTTGGTATAATAAACTTAAATATACAACAGTCATTTACACTGGGCAACAGTAACAAGGAACCACATTCTTAACATTGCGGCAATTTTTAATGTGAAATTATGTGATTAAGAAATCCCGCGTGATTAAAGGAGTCTCTCACATTCACAACCATGTTTGTTTTATGATATACGCTTGGAATAGAACATTTCTTATTGAATCTGTTTATTTGTTCCTTTAACTTAAAAATGCAAATATATATAGTGAAATGAAATACTAAGCAATACCGGTATAACATGTAGAAACAAATAATACATTTTAAAAAATGCCATTGTTTGAGTCAAAGATTGTTTGAGTTTTATCAGTTTTATTGTGTTTATCCGTCGAAAGCACGGATCACTGCCAACATCAGTTTTAATTTGCTTGTCAGCAAGTGTAATGTGTTTGAAAGCTGCGCGCTAGAGGCGGATATTCCAACTAATATTGAAGTGATAAAATGCAAATGAATAACAATTTTATTTTCCAGATATTATTGCTTAACACTCTATACTTTTGTACATGGTAATTTTTGTTGATAAATAAATTGATGAAATGAGCAATTTTTGATTTCCAGTGATTTTTGCAAATTTTAAGGATTATCTACGGCTTTGCTCCATTCTAATAAACATGTGACCATCGAAAGCGGTCTTACATACCTACGGACTGGAAGTCATTTTTATCCGCAAATAAAATTGGCGGAGTGGTTTGACTTGATAGTTTCATTTAAATTAGAAGAATTTATAACCGCAAGACAGCCACTTTAACTTAGGACATGCCATGTGTATTTCTAGGGATGGACAGTGAGCAAGAGGTAAACTATTACGTTGACTTTAGATACATAGGAGCTCGTCTCTAAAAAAGCCGTGCATAATGCATGTGCGTTAAGTATCGTTCCAGATTAGCATATGCAGTCCACACAGGCTTATAGGGACGACAAGTTTATGAACATTTTCTTTGAATGGAAGTATATTTAAAAAAAATCCAATCTAGGCGGAAAGTGTCGACCGAAGTAAGCCTGTGCAGTCCGTTGACTTCAGACACGTGTGAGCCGATTTTGGTAAAATGCTTATGCACGTGCGTGCAGTATCGCTTTAAATTAGCTTCTGCAGTCCGCACGGGCTAATCAAAGACGACAATTTCAGCTGTTATGGAGATTTTCGTCAAAAAGGAGTCTCTCCTAGACGAAACTCCAATCTAGGCGGAAAGCTTCGTCCCAGATTAGCCTGTGCAGTCCGCATACTTTTTTGCGATACTTAACGCGCATTCCTTAAGCCCGGTTTTCCCAGCAACCAGCTCATTTGCATTTATAATAGTGTTTCTAAATAAATATCCGTAAAATGAAGCTTTGAGTCTACTCAAGATTTCTCCTTAAATTGAAACAAATATTTTGGGTTCTGGATGTTACGCAACCGAGAATTTTGACCAACTAACTATAGTAACTATATGGGCTTAAAGCCTAATGTATGTTGAAATAAACGATCAAACTATAAAATGATAAATTAATATGATAGTATGTTTCATTTCAAAAGCTGATTAAACTCTAAGATCACCTCTCCCACAGCCATACCACATAGTTAATTTTGTTTTTCTTCTGCTTTCGCCTATTTTTCGTGAAATGATTTAATTATATCATGAATATTTTCTTATCTGCTGTCATTGTACACGTACAACTGTATATTAAAAGCAATATGTGCCCTACCTGCGAAACATAATAAATAGTTGTTCTGTATTTATTTCTGTTATGTTCTGTTTTGTTCTGTATTAAAAGGCAAACTGATTTCTCAATATCTCGATCTCCATTTCAATAATGTTGCATTTTAAAAGACATATATTGTCTCGTTATTATACTTCTTAGTTTCTTGGTCTCTTCTACTACGCTAAAGCACTGGATATCATACTTCAATAAATACACAATATCTGTAACGTTGTTAATTTAAATTACTGTGCGTAAAGTATTGTCCCTGATTAGCCTGTGCAATCCTAGAATGGATTTTCGTTTAGAAGAGACTTCATTTAAACTTCAAATTCAATGAAAGCGGAAAGTGTCGTCCCTGATAGACTTCGCATACTAATCCAGGCCGCTACTTTAACCCTTTGAGCGCTGGAACCGGATTTTGAAGGCCTTTGCAAACAGTTTGGATCCAGATGAGACGCCACAGAACGTGGCGTCTCATCAGGATCCAAACTGTTTGCTATTCTGATTGTGGTCTTAGAAAAAAATCGAAGAAAATGCTAATTTTAGAAATTTAGCAGACGACATTTGAGCAGACGACAAATTTACCAGCATGCAAAGGGTTAAGCACATGCATGATGCCCGATTTTCCCAGAGCGCGGCTCAAATGTGTACTGAGTGTGTACATTTCAGCAGATATATGCTCAGTCACGTGTGCAATGATATGTTATTTCTACTACGAACATCACTTCATTTATTCAGATGTAACGACACTTAAATATAAAACAGATTATATAAAATCTACTGCAGAAAAAGAAAAGCGCAATTCTAAATAGTCTTGATGAAATGCAGCTGTTATCTAAATGTGAATTCATTGAAACACTGGAGCTCGATTGGTCATTGTCCGCTCGATACTTCTTAAAAGTACCTCTGGTACTCTTAAGTCTATTACAAAGTATCCGGGGAACATATACTTAAAATTACCCGAGAGAATGATCGGGTGCCTTTAAGCGTATTTTCCGTTCCCGGGCGCATGTAGTATACTTATCCGGGGTACTTTTAACCCATTTGTGCGTAGCGTCTACAAAAATGGCCTTTGCAAACAGCGTAGACCAAGGGTTTTTCTAAATTGGATCAATTTATTTCCAAAATTAGGGATGTCTAGTATATTTATTTCTATATTTAGAATATTTCTCACAGAACTTCCTTTAAGCAAACAGCGCAGACCCTGATGAGACGCCGCATCATGCGGCGTCTCATTTGGGTCTATGCTGTTTGCCAAGGCCTTTTTTCTAGACGCCAGGCATAAATGGGTTAATATAAAATTTTGTGATTAAGAAATCCCGCGTGCTTAAAGGAGTCTCTCACCTTTACAATATATTTGTTTTATGATATACGCTTAAATAGAAAATTGCTTATTTAATCTGTTTATTTGTTCCTTTAACTTAAAAAGCAAATACAAATTGTATTAGGATGAAATATAAACCAATACCGGTATAACATGTAGAACACAATATTACATTGAAAAAATGACATTGTTTGAGTCAAAGATTGTTTTCAAGAGTTTTATCAGTTTTATTGTGTATGTTCGTCCTGAGCACGGATCACTGCCAACACCAGTTTTAATTTGCCTTTCAGCAGATGTGATGTACTTAAAGGCTGTTCGCAAGGCGCGGACATTCCAACTAATATTGGAGTGATAACATTCAAATGAATAACACTTTTATTTTCCATCAAATATTTCTCAACACTCTTTTTTTTGTACGTGGTTATGTTTGTTGATAAATAAATTGATGAAATGAGCAATTTTTTATTTTCAGCGATTTTGCAAATTTTGAGGGTTTTCTCACTTAAATACGGCTTAATTATGTTGTGGTTAGTAATCTATCATCAAAAGAACATGATTGTGACGTTGAGAGATTTTCCTATCACTCTTCGAAATTTCAATAAAATACGATTAGTTATATATAAAATTACAAACGGTTTAATGGAGTGTTTTAAGTTTTGTTGAGTGTTTATATAGCACATCATTTTTATGTATTCACCTAAATGACGAATATTATTTTGATGTATCTACCGTTAAAGGGACTGTAAACCACGAATGACGAAAAAAGAAAAGTTCTAAAATACCGTATTTTTTTTACAATTATTAGTTTATATTGATTAAAATATCACGACTGGTAAATTACATTACTTGAAAAAAGTTCATATTTTCAGTATACATGTATTCGGTAATAAAATTTCGCGATGTGAAATCGAAAGTACATCGCGAAAATTGGTGACATAACGATATACACACTATAAATAACGCAAGTAGATTGATCGTGTTTTATATAAAATATATACAATTCATTACGCTTGCACAATTTGCATTCCTGGGTTTACAACGTGACGATGATGATCAATATACTTGCGTCATTTATAGTAAAGGTAGTTACCTGGTAGACATACCCAGTAAAAATAAATTAATACAAAAATAAAGTAAAAATAAAAAAACTACTTTTTTCAAGTAATGTTATATACCAGTCGTGATATTTTAATCAATATAAACTAATAATTGTAAAAAAATACGGTATTTTAGAACTTTCTTTTTTCGTCATTCGTGGTTAACAGTCCCTCTAACAATGGTTGAATTTAAATGCATCTTATCCATATATGTATGGAGCTTACGATGCACAATGCATCTTATCCATATATGTATGGAGCTTACGATGCACAAACTAACATGATGTTTTTTATGTCGGTTGCTCCGACTGTCTTAACTTTGCTACTTTAAATAAGTCTTCCGTAACAGGTACTCTGTTTAAAAAAACGTTAATATGCATTTTGTGACACTTGCGCAGATGACAGGTGGTTTTGTACGTGTATTTTTAAGACCATTAGGCAATAGCGTTGACATTTGCCTGCGGAAAGCTGAATTAATTCTTATTACCGCTGTCTGAGGTTCGTCTTATACACTTGTTATAAGTCTAAGTAACGGGAAAAATAATCAACGACACACATGAAATGCAATGAAAAAATGCGGAAAAATTTAGTAAAATGGTTATGTTATAAATTTTGCGATAAATAGGCTGCTAAAAAAGAATAAATATCATTAATCTGACGTGACTCGATCGTGTACTTCGCGTAGTTCTGAAAGGTCTTGGTCGAGTGGCATTCCGTTCTGTTAGGATACTCGTCACATGGTTCTTCCTGTTTGTTGCGGCAATAATTTAAGCAGCGTTCTTGGAAAACTGGGTTAAATGCATGTGCGTAAAGTGCACAGGCCCATCACAGAAGACATTTATCGCTGTTTTGGTATTTTTCGTTAAAAGGAAGACTCTTCTTAGTGAACATAGAATTTAGGCGGAAAGTGTCATCCCTAATTAGCCTGTGTGGACTTCACAGGCTAATCTGATACGACACTTTATGTACATGCCTTAAGACCATTTTCCCCAGAACGAGGCTTTTTTGTCAATCTCTTGCACGATGGTTGCTGTAGTGAGAGCTCAGATTGGAGAATGATCACTTCATTCAATGAATTACTCACAGTCGAGGCTCTAAAGTTCTATCAAGAGCGACGTCAACATACTCGTAGATGCATGATTTAATTTCATGTAAAGCAAACTAGATGTAAACTTATATTCTTATATAAAACCAGCTCTGCATTCTTTGACCGTTTCACTCACATATACTTAATAATAATAATAATAATAATAATAACAATAATAATAATACAAATAATAATAATAATAATAATAATAATAATAATAATAATAATAATAATAATAATAATAATAATAATAATTAATAAGAAATTTAAATTTAAATTTAAATTATTATTGTTATTTTTATTATTATATTCCATTCTTCAAACCTCGCACAGTTTATTTATGGAGTTTCGAACCATGAAGGACCATATTAGAAAAACTCGCCATCGAAACGAAAACGAAAGAATAACGCATTGTTTTAATAATTTATTATATAAAACAATATTATTATGCAAATTAAGTAACATCATTATAATCATTTTGTGTACACTATACATGTTTTGTCCCGATGACAATGTCACATGACAACGATAAATTATCAACACAGACAAAAAAAGGAAAAGATTGCAAGATGTTCCCATATTGGCCTACGTTCACTTGACAACCGACTCACGTTTTTTCCCAAATCGAAACCCGGGCACAATAATTGTATTCAGACGCCGAAGGCAAAGCAATCCATCATGGTCAGAGCAATAACAAACTAACTAACTCACTATTCGATAGTGAAAAACTATAGTTTGAACATTTTGACTTATGCTTATCGATGCTAATACGAGAGTAATCAAGTCATGCATTGCGAGGTCATAGCTATTTTCAGCCGCAAAATAATTAATAACTACGCAAGCAAAATTTCGCAAAACCCATGACAATATGACATATGATAACATAATAATTAATTTGAAACATCAAAAACAACAAAAACAAAAGACCATCGAAATTTCTGCGTTGAAAATATACTTATAAACGTTCGTGAAAAGAGTTTCTTACTTAATCTTTTCCCAAATCAATAGAGAAGAATCAAGGATTCAATTTGTAATTTAGTGTTATTTGCTTACATTAAACGCACCGTTAAAAAAAGACACTCATTCAATTAAAACAGATGCAAATTCAAAATAAACCAATACAAAGTTGTATTTAAATAATACATACACACATTGAATACGGCGTACTGAAAACAAAACATAACTCGTCACGTTAGAATTACAAACAAATAATCGAATGTGCGTTAAAGATGCACACAACCCATTGCCCTACTAAAGTGGCGACTAGTGCATACAAATCAAACGTTTAAAATAACGCATGATACACATTTCGATTTACATAGGTGTATGCAAAAATAGACACATTTTTACATCAAAGGAATATAATGATTTGCGCACAAGTGTTCCTTCTTTCGCTTTTATGGCACACATAAATCCTCGTCAACGTCAGGCGGCTTTCTTGTCACTTCAACCTCTATTTTTACAAATAGTTTTAAGAGTTAAAGTTAGAATACAATTGTCTATTCATAAACCTATCATATCTGTCAATCACCTGACTCATTATGGTCGACGCCTTGTATTTTTACGTAAATAATCACTTCAACATTTCAGTTGACGCCTTGTTTTTAATGTCAATAATGGCATCAAATTTGTCTGATTTGCAAATTACCAATACACGTACACATTTCAGATAGTTATGTGTCTGATCATGACACTAATTCCACGCTTGACAGAGTCATAGCATTGCGGAATTCATCTAAAAAATAATCCAGTCCGAAACTCGCCACTTTAATTACCTTATCACAACTTTTAATCAGTGCGAATCAGTTTTAAATAGAGATTTGTCAACCTTAATAACCTTAATTTGATCCAGTTTAATATCGTTCCTAGACAGCTCCTGCTGCAACAAGGCGCTGAGTTGCTCGATATTGTTATACTCACTCGAATGCTCCAAGTTTGTTCCACTTACAAGTGGTTTTAATGTCACTGTTGTTGAAGGCGGAACTGTAGTTGCTACCGAAGTTGCGTCTGTTTTTGTATTGATCCCAGACATGTTTGTACTGGCGGATTCAGTATCTGCTGCAGAGGCGCTTGGGGCAGATGATTTAACAGTTGAACCATCTTCCGCTCTTCGCGGTTCAGAAGTATTCTTATTAATGGGGGTTTCTGGCTCCAACGTTGTTGCGTCCATATCAAACGTTGATGGTGTTAATTTGTTAAAAGAGGATGCATCGCCAATGGTAGTTTGAAGTTCTTTTGCGACAGAAGTAGGTGAACTTGTCGTAGCCGATATATCTGTTGTATTTGCTATATGGTCCTTCTGAAGTGATTCCAATGCTGGCAATTCCATCCCAGGAACAGTTACATTTAACAGCGACTGTGCAATTTTGGACAGCTGTACAGTTGCTTGGACAGGGGTCAACTGCATACCACTGAGCGGCGATTGAGACGACGGGTTACTAGATCCCTCTGTTTTCGAATCAGAACTTCTGACTACTTGCAGGATATCGGTTTCCAGACGGGTACCCAATTTTTCACTTGAAGTGGAATTTTCCGCTCTGATAAGGGCATCTACTGATGAAATTGAATCGGCAACTTGTTCCAAATTTAGAGCGTCGGCATTCTGTATCGGTATGTCATGTAATTTTATATTTGACGTCGTTGTTGCTGTTGTTGCGGACGATATTTGAGTAGCAGATGTTGTAGGTGGTGGTGGAATATATGTTGTTATTATAAGTGCTGGCTCTTTGTTGTAAACTGATGCAGTTGATTTGACATCTTCTTTGGTCATTGTAGAGGTAGAAGAAGTATATACTGTTGTCGGCGTTGTGTTTGTAACAGTAGTTGTCGGCGAAGATGTTGTAACAATAGTTGTTGGCGATGTTGTTGAAACAGTAGTAGTTGGCGATGTTGTTAAAACAGTAGTTGTTGACGATATTGTCGTAACAACAGTTGTTGGCGATGTCATTGAAACAGCAGTTGTTGGCGATGCTGTTGTAACAATAGTTGTTGGCGATGTTTTTGTAGCATGAGTTATAAGCGATGTTGTTATAACAGTAGTTGTCGGCGATGTGGGTGTAACATTAGTTGTAGGCAATATTGTTATACTAGTAAATTTCGGCGATATGTTTGTAACATTAGTTGAAGGCGATGTTGTTATAACAGTAGTTGTCGGCGATGTGCTTGTAACATTAGTTGTTGGCGATGTTGTTATAATAGTAGTTGTCGGCGACGTGTTTGTTACACTAGTTGTAGGCGATGTTATTACAACAGTAGTCGTCGGTGATGGCTGTGCTACAATAGTAGTCGGTGAAGTTTTTGAAACAGTAGAAGTGGGCATAGTTGCTGCTGCAACAATTGTGGAGGACATACTTGATGACGACGAAATGTTACTGTCTGTAGTAGAAACAGAAAAAAAGGTTGCGTTCAATGAAGTTGTACTAGAAGCCGTAGACATCATTTTCGTCGGTTCTGTTGGCAAAGTAGAAATTGTTGAAGTAGACCCAGTCGTTGTAGGCACAGCTATAGTATTGCTTGCCGTCTGTTCTATTATACCATATTTCGCAAGATCAGGCAATGAAGTTGTGACCTCCGTAGTTGTTGAGTTAGCAGTTGTTGTCATCTCATTTGAAGTTGTTGGATTTTGTTTATTATAACTTTCCGTGATTTGTGCATTGATTTCAATTGAAGCAGTTGGAAAAGTGTTATTATTGTGACGAACAGGTATGTTTGTGCTGTTAAATGTTAAATCGTTAGTGGGTGTTTGCGCAGTGGATTCCAATGCATTCGCGTCGCTACCCGGCAATGCAATAGCGATTGTAGCAGGATCAATAAAATGGCCATTATCAGGCAAATTCACTTGGCTGAAGTTTGACATATACATCTCCGTTGTTACAGATGAACCCGGTGTTTCTATTTTAGGTGTACTACTATTGTCACGTTTTGCGTTTTTACTGTCCACTTCGATTGACACATTCAAATGATAGCTTTTATCGCTCGTTGACGTATTTATTGCAGTTCGTGCTACACTATCGGCATAAATGTCAACTCTCGTCTGGTTGGCGATAACAGATTCCTCCGATTTATTGGAAGAATTAATTGGTTCCACTGCAAGTGCCTTTTCAATGATTTCAAAACGTTTAGCTGTTGGTGATGACTGTGTATCCGTCTGGTTGGATGTTTTGTTTTCGTTATCAAAAATATTGCTCGCAACAGCGTCCGATTTGTTCGATACTGTATTGTTACTCAGTTCCTCCGGAGTACAGATCGGTATCTTTGTCTTCGTATCATTTTCTTTCACAGTCGCAGACTGTGAAAGTCCTCCGGCCACCTTCACCTCTTCCTTTTTATCTCCAGGCGAGTTCAGTAAAGGTCCTGCCAATGATTGAGCAAGTTTGGAGTTATCGAATGCAAATTTATATTGCTTTTTTTCAATATCAACCGAATCTTTTTTTACAGCTGAATTTTCGGTGTCAACTGGTTCATTCTTTGGCTCGTCGATTACCACCTTTTCGCAGAAAAATCCTTCGCAGTTTTCTGGACATTCACAATACCACGTGCAGTCGATTCCCTTTTCTTTACATACGCCATTGTTTTTACACATTGATGAAAATATTCTACATGGTGAAATGCATTTCTTGATCGGATGTTTCTTATCTAACGATACCAGCATGTTAAATCCATCAGCACTGTTAATAACGCTGAGGATAACAAACACAGCCACAATATAAACAACCACAGTCATTGAATTCACTGAAAACGCTCTCATGTTTTAGTCTTTTGTTTCAACGTGAATATTAAAAGTCAAGTTCTAATCCAGATAACCTATCGTACCGAAGGGAAACACGCCGACCTAATATCCTGTCATTTTTTCGACAAAAAAGTATATTTGCATTTTCAGTTTTCAGTGTTGAAATTAACTTTAATCACAAGTCATAAATACCACTCGTTTCATGTAACGTGTTAACTAATTTATTTGTTTAAGTCCCGCACAAACAAATCCACAGCGCACACAGCTGAGTAAAACTTGGTAAGGTTCATAAACTGTATGCATTACAATTGCGAGCCTATACACATAATGATGCGTGAACCGTGTTTAAGTGAGACAACCTTGTCTGTGTTGCAACAAGCGCTTTTATATGCGTTCTGAATTCGCCTGTCAAGCGTCTGCAGAACGGGCTGTCGCGTGAAATATCGCCCCGCGAAATCTGTCGACCATAACGTCTCTACAACTTTATTTATGTATGTGTAGTGAGGTAATTATACGTGCTGAAACTCATTAACAAGACGTAACGATTCAATTTATCAACTAAGGACAACTGCTGACAGCAGTGTCAATGTGTCTTAATGTAATTTTGTTCATGCATTCGTTCGTTCGTTTGTCGTTAGTTCGTTCGTTCGTTCATTTGTTCGTTCGTTCGTTCGCTCGTTCGTTTGTTCGCTTTAAATTTATTTATTTATTTATTTATTTATTTATTTATTTATTTATTTATTTATTTATTTATTTATTTATTTATTTATCTAACAGTATATTGACCGTTTATTTAACCATTTTTTTATTATTTATTTATTAAACATTTTTTTTACATATTTATTTATTTTACAATTAGTTTATTAACATGTAATGACTTTTTCTAACTTATCGTATAATATTGATTATAAGCTTTTGTTTCGACATTCTCGTAAGCGAAAAAATACGTTTGACAGATTCACGATTTCTGTAAACAAATGTGATGAAGACTCATTCACATCAGATTGCCATGTTAAATTAAACAAATCGTGTAATCTTTTGCGAAACATTACAATCAAGCTGTCAGCATTAACAGATTCTGTATAAAACCACACGCCATGAAAACCTGATTCTTGCAAAAGTTTCCGCACGTTAGATGTCCATGACTTGGCGTGAGGTTTATCGCATGCTTCTTTAAATCGTCTACGAAAAACATTGCTTACAATACAGTTACACGATTTTTAGTTGAACAATTTTAAAGGCCCTATTAAGGTGACAAATCCAATTATGATGCATAAAAACTGGTCTAATTTTACCGGATTTCAAGTACTCTTGCATAAAAAATGCTAATAATACATCTTAGGTGCAACGTTGTCAAGAATGATTGAAGATATACCCGTTTCATAACTGGAAGAAATGTTTACAAATTTGCAACTAACGTGGTGTGTAGCCTCAAAGCGGTGACGCATGCTAAAAATAGCCGAAAGAAAATTCAATTTTAATTATATTTTAAATAACTTTTTTACCAGCAGAAAGTAACTGATTAGATCACTACAAACGTTTTAACCATTTAGAAGAGACCTACTTTGTAAGTGATACCGGAAAACGTTGAAAATCAACGATATATTTTGGGTGACCTGAGTCACTTTCACTTTCACTTTCCCGAGTAAACAGCTATGTAAATAAGCTGATTGTTTGTAAACACAATTGACTTGGAGGACACTGTATTTTGAGCTCAAAACAAGTTATATTGCTCATCTTTTTATGGCAATGTCCAATAGCATACATATTTTGTTTTTGAATTACTTTTATAAATAAAATATGAAAAAATATTTAAAAATCGGTAAATAATCACGGATCGTCACCTTTATTGGGCCTTTAAGAAATATTTAACTACTCGTAAATACCGACATATGTAAATCGGGTATCTGCCTTCTTCGGCATACAAAGCATTTGAATTTGTAGAACCTTTTACATTTAAAAGCCAAATACAGAATTTGCGTTGGACTCGCTCAATATTTTCAGCTTTAGTGAATCCTCACACCTCGCTTCCATAATTGCATAATCGAGGCAACAAAGGCATCAAACAGATTAAACATTTTTTTAACAGGTGCATTCAAAGATTTCGTAACAGTAAATAATGCATTCATCGCCCTAGGCGCTTTGGCTGATAAAGTATGTGTGGCTTGTATAAATGCGCCGCTGCTTGAAATAACCACACCGAAATAATTAAAATTAATTACAATTTCAATTGGATTATTGTTATAAACACAACTTTATCCACTCTTTAATTTGTTTTTATGCAAAATAAAATTTTTTGTTATGTCGACATTGACAGTTATATTCATTTCGTGCAAATACTCTAACAAATTGTTCATGTACGAATGTAAATCAGCAGTCATAACCACGTATTTTATATGTTAATCTTTGGTCGGGGGCGTTGTAACGATGATGGATTAAAGAATATGATACAAACAAGTTTATTGATTGATACACAGATACGTTAATTTTGAATTCAAAAATCTAAGAGTGACATATGAGAGCGATTTTATTATTGAACTCCGCGCTATACGCACTTCACCGAGTGCGAATACTCCGCGCTATACGCACTTCACCGAGTACACTTCTCCGCGCTATACGCACTTCACCGAGTACACTACTCCGTGCTATACGCACTTCACCGAGTACACTACTCCGCGCTATACGCACTTCACCGAGTACACTACTCCGCGCTATACGCACTTCACCGAGTACACTCCTCCGCGCAATATGCACTTCACCGAGTACACTACTCCGCGCTATACGCACTTCACCGAGTACCCCCTATGCGAATACGCACTTCACCGAGTACACTCCTACGCGCTATATGCACTTCACCGAGTACACTCCTACGCGCTATACGCACTTCACCGAGTACACTCCTACGCGCTATACGCACTTCACCGAGTACACTCCTACGCGCTATACGCATTTCACCGAGTATACTCCTAATGACATTTAATTTGATGAATTAGTGTTAAAAGTCATAAATACTTTTCCATTTGAATGCACACACATTTAGCAATTAATGAGGGGGTAAAGCTAACACTCCATTTCAAAATATAAATGAAACTGTTTTATGTTACTGTTGAGTTTCTCGGTAAAAGTGGACGTACTGTCAAACACATTTAAATTGAATATTTTAATCATGCCGTTGTTATTACCCTTACTGTGTAATATATTTTCCAGGACAGGTGCTGTATATATTAAGAATATAAATTATGATATATATTGAATTTATGGTTGGCCATCGTTATACTGATATCTGATTTCTTTATGTATTATTTCAAACAAACCACAGTGAATAAAAACAACAATACAATTTACTGCATTTTTCATGCCCCCGAAGGTGGGCATATAGGGATCGCACTGTCTGCCTGTCCGTCTGTATGTCTGAAATTCCGCCACACTTTGCGTTAAGGTTTCGAAAAATGTGGAAAACACTTTGCGTTTAGGTTTAGAAAAATGCGGAAAAAGGGGGCATATGTCATCCTATGGGGACAAGCCTTGTTTTTAGTTATTTTAAATAAGATTTTTTGTTTGTTTGAATGATTATTATCAAATTATTGTCTAATATTTGTTGTGTTTGCATCGCTGTATAAGTAGTCAATAAAATAACGTGAATTTAAAGGACAGCCAGTATGCTGTCATCGGACTTCAATTGAAGTTCCCTAAGAGAATAGCTAATGATTCATATTTTCCTTACCGCTTACGTATTAAAAGAAAAAGATTATGTCATTCTGTAAACCCGTTATCCAAGTTTTAAAAAGAAAAGACGGCCTAAACAATAATTCTTCAACAAAGCTCTGTATCTGGAACCGCCTCAACGAACGACACGTTCAAGCCATCAATAGTAAACCACGATTTGCATATGCCTCATTATCGTTCTAGACGACAATGCGATAGTTATACAAAAGCTTCAGCGTTTAATCGAATATTGCCTTAAATATACTTATTATAGATTCAATAAACTCAATTTAATTTTCACTAAAATTAATGTGTTGCAAGAAATCGCTTTGAAATCAGTATTTGGACCAGTCTCTAATAACGGCGAAGCAGTGTGTGAATTACCAGCGGTTGTCTCAACATTGTGTTGAAGCGTCAGAGTAGGTTTCGTTTTATTTTTTTGTTCGGAATGTGACCAGAATAGACATTTGAGGATTTGTTTTTTTAAAGTACCATTAGTGAGTTCAAGAGATAGAAGTCAAATATTAATATAAAATGGGTCATTGCTATTACATTTAAATTATATTTGGAGTTCAACTTCCAACAAATTTCTTTAATTGAATTGGATCTGAATATTGTCAGATTAATGTTTATTTTTTCAATTAATACATGTCTTCATACTACTTATCATTCACAGGAATAATACATCTGGTTTGGAATCAGCCCCTGGAGTAAATGGTAGTGCTTTTTTTCTGTTCATACAATATTCAGAGTCCAGCTTTTTTTTGAAGTTAAGAAGATTACAAATTTCATCGGAGCTATTCCAGAAAATGTCGTAATAAGTGTGTCTGTAGTTCCTTTGTGCCTGTGTTTTCTGCTCTTCTTCCGCGTAATTAAAAATATTGTATTACACACATAATGGAATACATAGTATGAGGTGTGACAAATTAGTTATGCTCATTATTAATTCATGTTTGTACTGTTGATTCCTCATTCATTATCTGTTAAACGCAAACAAGTTCGGAAAAAAACAACCTATTCATTTATACTTTCACTCAAGTACTTTATTTTCACTTGTTTATTGTAACAAACATTTAAACAATGTTCAACATCTAACCGCACGTTTTTTGTTGATGTTGTTGAGAAACAATGGTTGGCTATACTAATGTTCGTACCATCAAGAACAGAGTGCGTTTTAACCTCAAGAACTAGCGCGATAAAGTCGCCAATAGATTTCAATTTCCGTCGCTGCTTGTCAAAAATATCATACATATTTATGTTATAAACTACGATTGTTCGCGATATAATTAAACCGCTCATGAAGTTATTAATTAATACGATTATGTAAAATTGACAGGTAATAGACGGCGAGACAGGTAAGTGCAATTGTCCCTACTAAAATTGACGCTTCAATCGCCCTACTGATGAATGGAAGAGAGACAATTGAGGTTACCTCATTTGAAGAGCCTGGTATATTGTCGCCTTGTTCCAGGGAAAGAATATCACTGTATGGATGAATTCTCTGTGGTCTGCCGTTAAACAGGAAATGCCGTGTCAGTATAATTGAATATACTGTATACATTCTATTTAGAATTGTATTTTATTTATATTTTGCTAAACTGTGAGCACGTCTATTTAAGGTAATGATTAAGCTCAATATAAGTAACTGTTTAATATTGCGGTGTGTATTGTTTTTAAAAGATTACAACCACGTAATATTTTTAGACAGTGTTAAGTGGTGTTTTTCATTCCACGTCGGGGATAGTTTCCTCGGTAATATATTACATGCATGAAAAGGCTGCACTTTAGTATACGTCTGAATAAATTGCTTGTCCGTGTGTGGGTTTGTAGGCTGATTTGTAGACCCGTGTTCTTTGTTTTACCACATGGATATTTTTAAATATTACCTTAAAAATTATAATTACGGGAAAATGATATATACACGTGTTCTGTCCAAGTACATGTATGTAAAGTTTATTTGATAATACGGTAGACACTAAGTACATGAGTATACATGAACTGTCAATACAATATACATAAAATAAAGTCACAGGTTAGTGAAAGTATAAACATCAAACATGAAATGTCAATACAATATACATAAAATAAAGTCACAGGTTAGTGAAAGTATAAACATCAAACATGAACTGTCAATACAATATACATAAAATAAAGTCACAGGTGAAAGTATAAACATCAAACATCAATACAAGATACATACAATAAAGTCACAGGTTAGTGAAAGTATAAACATCAAACATCAATACAATATACATACAATAAAGTCACAGGTGAAAGTATAAACATCAAACATCAATACAATATACATACAATAAAGTCACAGGTTAGTGAAAGTATAAACATCAAACATCAATACAATATACATACAATAAAGTCACAGGTGAAAGTATAAACATCAAACATCAATACAATATACATACAATAAAGTCACAGGTGAAAGTATAAACATCAAACATCAATACAATATACATACAATAAAGTCACAGGTGAAAGTATAAACATCAAACATCAATACAATATACATACAATAAAGTCACAGGTGAAAGTATAAACATCAAACATCAATACAATATACATACAATAAAGTCACAGGTGAAAGTATAAACATCAAACATCAATACAATATACATACAATAAAGTCACAGGTGAAAGTATAAACATCAAACATCAATACAATATACATACAATAAAGTCACAGGTTAGTGAAAGTATAAACATCAAACATCAATACAATATACATACAATAAAGTCACAGGTGAAAGTATAAACATCAAACATCAATACAATATACATACAATAAAGTCACAGGTTAGTCACAGGTGAAAGTATAAACATCAAACATCAATACAATATACATACAATAAAGTCACAGGTTAGTCACAAGTGAAAGTATAAACATCAAACATCAATACAATATACATACAATAAAGTCACAGGTGAAAGTATAAACATCAAACATCAATACAATATACATACAATAAAGTCACAGGTTAGTCACAGGTGAAAGTATAAACATCAAACATCAATACAATATACATAAAATAAAGTCACAGGTGAACGTATAAACATCAAACATAAATCGGTACATTGTCAAAAACAAAATTACAAAATATTGGGTATTTTAGAGAAGGCAATATACAAAGAGAGTCGGTGCATACATATATACCAAAAAACCTACCCTTATCGTAATTTGTATTATAAGTATTTCTTATGTCCCATGCTTTATAAATATACATAGTTATTTTTTTTTACAATATTACTTTTTGGAGAGGTAAATAAATCTATAAACGTTTATGCAGCCTGAGTACAAACTAAAACCCGAAACATTTGTCTTATGATTTGATATCTGAAATACGAATCAACGTATATTTACTAGGGATGGCATCGAATACCTATATCGATATTCGAATATTCGCAAATCTATTCAATCGAATATTCGAATATTCGCATAAAACGGTTGGATTGATTTAACTTCTCTTACTCAGTTTCGTATCCGGTAGGGATATTAAATATTAATTGACACCGAAAAACAATTGAATATACAATTGTTGTGTTGAGAAATAGAAAGAAAATGTAGCTTAATTGTAAAAACAAACTTTGAAAAAGCCTATTTAGGCGAAATATATCAGAAAAGAGTGAAACTTGTTCTGTGTTAACTTCCCTTGTTTTGTAAGTTATATCCGTTTGCTGTATACGAGGCTGTTTATTAACGTTGCTATCGATTAATTATATCGCTGTCGCCTAATACTATGAACGATACTGTAATCGGACAAAAAAAGAAGGAAAAACATAATGTCATAGATTTTTATTTTTATTTAAAATGTTGAAAGTAACGATAGCATGTACGTTTATATAAAGAAACATATTAATAAGGCAAGCAAAGTACACCAAATTTTCAAGAACAAATAAAAGGAAAAACATCGTGTCGCAGAATTTTATTTTTATTTGAAATTTTAAAATAACTATATCATGTACGTTTATGAAAAGAAACATATCAATAAGTCATGCAAAGTACATCACAAAGCATTTCGGTTATATTTGAGTATTTCACACATTTAAATGTCTGTTCAAATTGTAATCACAGAAACTAAATTATTATTTGCCAGTCAATTGAAGCCCTTTATTGGCACCTAATTGACAAACAACAGTTTGGGCCCTGTCTTACAGTGTGTATATTGCATTGCGCAATTTGAGTAACTCACACATTTTAATGGCTGTTCATATTGTGATCACAGAAACTTAATTATTATTTGCCAGTCAATTGAAGCCGTTCATTGACACCCCATTGACAAACAACAGTTCGGAGCCTTTCTTATAGTGTGTATATTGCATTGCGCAATCAACGCTCAAACGGGCTTTATCAGTTTGACACGAAGAACGTCACATCAAACACGTTTATCCCAAATGATTTCGGGTGTCAATTAGTAAGCGGCTCGCAGGTCATTAAATATTAGGGCAATTACGTTTGAAAAAAAATGCGAATATGCGAATATCAATTCTGTTATTTGAATACTGACCATTCAATCGAATATTCGAATAATTTTGCCATCACTAATATTTACACACGCACACACAGAGTGTGCCGAGTATATACTTATTTATTAAAATATTTCAATTTAAAAGAGTTTTCTTAGGTTTATGAGTGATTGTTCATCCATCTTGAATTCATATTTGCATGTGTTTACTGTTATTTGCACACGCTTTATGCAAAGTTCAATGATGTGATGAGCATAAAAAATGCCATATGCTTCGTAAATGCATTTATTAATTAGGGTATATGCTCCAAACAACATATCACAACGTGTTTGTTTCAAACCGTTGGTTTCCGTTTCACGTTTAGGTTGACAGATTATAGTTAATAGTGAAGATTTATCAACTGCATAATTGACCATAATCTGTCAACATACAACTTATAATAGAATGCGTCCTTACCATTGAAAACGTACATCAGACAAATCGAACACCATTTATCACTGGTCCTAGGATGATAAATAAATGGTGAAGAATTTTAATTGTTAGATCAACATGCCATTGTGCCAATTCGGTTTAATAATGGTACTACATACTTAATATTCATAAGAACGTCAATTATCTTGAAATTAATTTTTAGATACCGTGCATACTATGCAAAACAAAACATGTTGCAAATAACGCGAAACATTTAAGCTTCACCGGCAGGAGAGAAAACCCTCTTAATACAAATGTGTCCTTATTTATGGCAAGGAAACTATTTATCAAAAGTGAGACACAAAACAAATACAGTAGACAAGATGCTCATGTCTATGCAAGTTAATTAGTGAGAGAGACATAGAGATGAGATGTATTAATTCATAACAGAAAATAAGCATATAAAACGATACAATTATGAAACTTGAATTATAAATAATAAAAAACAACACAATTTAATACGACGTAGTAGAAGTAATAGAAGCAACGTCTGAGTCGCAACTTAATATAAATATTTTTTAAATGGGTTACCCTTACAAAATTACATACTAGTAAGCAAAATAAAACTTTTTACTGATTCACGATTTCTTCAAAAATATTTCAATCAATTGATATGAAACTGCAACAGCATTCAATAGTCATATGAATGCATATTAAATGTTTTTTGTTTGTAATGTAAATCAGCAGTCTTTTCCGCTTATTTCTTTATGGTTTTGTTTGGTCGGGGGCGTTTTAATGATGATGGATTAAAGAATATAATAACAACAAGGTAATTGATTGATACATAAACACGTTCATTTAAATACAAAAAAGAAGGTGTGACATATGAGGACAATCTTTTATAAATACACATCGATATAAGCACTTCATTAACTTTACTTCTACTGACATTTTATTTGATTAATTATTGTTACAAGTCTTAAACAGTGTTCCATTTTGACGATAACAAATTATGAATTAATGGGCGGTCTAGCTTACCTCCATGATGGCTCAGTTTCAAAATAAAAATGAAACTGTTGAAGTGACCGTTGAGTTTCTCGTTAAAAGTATACTAATGTTAACACATTTTGATTGAATTTGTCTAATCACGACGTTCTAATAACCTGAACTGTGTTATATATATATTTCCGGACATGTGTTGCATATATTAGAAATATAAATATTGACAGATATTGAATCATGATTGGACATGTTTATACCGATATCTTCTTTCTTGATTCATTATTTCTTACAAAACATTATGAAGAAAAACAACGATACAAATTACTGGAAAAATGAATTATTTTCAATTATAATACGTTTTTTTTATGCTAATCCTCAAATTATTTAATAATATACGTGTTTTTGCATCTCTGTATTAGCAGTCTTTAAAATTACTTGAGTTTAAAGGACATCCATTATTCTGCCATCGGACAAGCTTCAAGTTTTCACAATAAAGAATATATATATAGTCTTATATGAAACACAGTAAGGAGGTTCAGTTCAGATGCAAATAGCCGAAATTCCCAATAGCGGAACAAAATAATTGTTAATGATTTCTATTGTTCTAAAGCTTTCTTAATAAAAAATATGATTATGCCATTCTTTCAACCCAAGCTTTAAAACGATTACGCGGGCAATCTAATAAGTATTCTCTGTATCCGTAAACGATTCAAAGCCAGGAACAAGCAATCAATAATATACCATGATTTGCATATCATCATCATCATCATCATCATCATCATCATCATTTCCTTGACCGGTCTGGGCGTTGGGTAAAAATGAGGGTCCATCTCTCTTACATTATGAAGTTAAGCTGATTACACAAGTAATTGGAACTATTTCAGAAAGTGTCGTTATTAGTTTTTCTGTGTTTTTTGCTCTGTTTCTGAGTAAATAACTGTTTATAATATACACACATAATGACATACATCGTATGCGTGGGAATATATTCATGTATAATTTCACTCATGTACTTTATATTCACCTGTGCATTCTCACAAACGTTAAAACAAGGTTCCACATCTTAGCGGACGGTTGGTTGTTGAGCTACAATGATTGTCTATACCACTGTTCGTACAACCAAGAGCACAATGAAAGTTTAACCTCAAGAACTGGCGCGGTAAAGCCGCCAATAGATTTCCACTTCCGTCGCTTTTTGTAAAAAATATCAGACTTTTTCCTGCAATAAACTACAAGTTTGTGAGACATAATTAAAACGCTCATTAAGTTATTAATAACTACGATTATGTAAAATTGACAGGTAATAGGCAAGCGAGACAGGTATATGCATATCGTCTCTACTTAGATTGACGCTTCAATCGTTCAACTGATACATGGAGGAGGGACAATTGAGGTTACCTCTGTTGTACGAGACTGGTATATTGTCGCCATGTTTTAGGAAAAGAAAACCACGATGTGGATGAATTCTGGTTGGTCTATCGTTAGACAGGAAATGTCGTGTCAGTTCATTTTGTATATTCATAACTGCAAAGTCTTCTGCTGTTACCATAAAGTATTGTTAATAAATAACTGGCTCAAACTTCTAAAGCATATACTACATAATATATAAAATGTACTAAAACTTGTGGATACCGCAACTTCTGTTTCTTCTTTTACTGTTGGTCTCAATTTTTCTATTGTAGTGTCCCTGTTAACTATAGTGTATTGGCGAGGCTAGTGTTTAAACTTCCCGATCATTTTAATACGTAATTGTAATATACATTTGTACTTAATATCGTCTGATTTTTGTGTGAACGGCGCAAAGTGAAATATCACAATTTAGCAATGCAAATGCATGATTCTTGCTTTATTTGCATATCAAACGCTGTTTTTATTATGTTTGAAAAATATAATTTTAAATCAAATGCATTAAATGGACATGTTTAGAGATTATCGTACTTTTGCAAAAGCAAACTCGCTATCACTAAACCAAGCAGGCATTTGACACATTTATCAGTTAGTTCAAACCTTGATTGGGTAATTCACATTTTTGCTAAATATTGGACAATTGCTTTATAATTTTAACGATTTCGATTGATGAGAATCAATAAACTTAAATATATTCAAAACGTTTTTCTTAGTCAGGAGTGTTATTTTGATTATTTGAATGAAATGCATACATTTTTTTTTAAATCTATGACATTTGTTTGAAAACTTTTAAATTGCTTAGTAAGCTGTGAACAATTCCCTTTACAGAAATGATTAAGGACCAAATAAGGAACACTTTGTATACACTTTTACAATATTTTAATGAGTCTTTATTGGTGTTTGTTATTCCACGAGGGATATATTTTTTCTCAGGTAATTTTCAATGTATGAAACGGCTGGACTTTGGTAGACCCGAGTTCCTTGTTTTCGAAAATGAACATTCTCAACTATTACATTTACAAATATCAATTCGGGCAAAATAAGTTATTTATATATTATATATTATTTATGATTGTATCATAAACGAGTTCGCTTACATTTTAAGGAAAGCTGGCTCTGTGTTTGTAGCATTGTTATTACCTCCCGACTTAAAGTTTTATTATAATTAAGCAAAAACAGATGACATAAATCATAGACATGTAACTTAATTTTGTCGACAGCTACTTAGATAATTTATTGCATATCTCAACGGTTATATCTTTAAAACTGTTTCACCTGTTAACAAATTATGTATGTAATTATTATTTTGAAAGATTGCATCGAACAGACGCGATAAAACATGTGTCCCCTAAGATTGATAACATACAAAATGCCCGATTTGCGCACATCTCGTTAGTTGATTAACGCATGTTTAGTGGAAATACGATTTGATAAATAATTAATAATACATGCAGGTCCAGTGTTTTATATACATATTAATTTGACAGATTTGAGAAGGTACACATCGCCAATAAATGACCACAGTGGCTGTATAAGGACATAGACGAAACACACGTTTCAAAACGTGTTTCAAAATTGTTTTCCTAATATCTATCTTTCTATCGATTCAATAACCAGATACGTTGTTGTACCATTTTTGTTATCTGAACTTGTTGCTTAACACGGACAGCATCACCGATGTTACGTAAATAACGCCCGAAACTTTTTATCTCGGCAATGTTGCCATTTAAAGCACCACTGTAGTATTTGAAGAAAACAAATCATCCTTTTATGTTGTTAGATAGTTCATAACAAACGTTGCTTTTTATATAGTTCTTCATGCATTCTTTAACTGATCTAAAGTTATTTTACTATTGTTCTGATAGAACATTCATTGTTTGAACCATTATGTGGTCGTATAGGAGTTCGTTATATACCGGTAATGAGCTTTAAATATTCATCTATCATCGTATTTTTTACGATTGTCAATTATTAAGCTAACGGTGATCTTAATTTAAGTGTTCGGTGTTGTGATTTACAACACACTTGCATAAAAGTTACAACGTGGCAATGTGTTCTGTTTAACGCTAAATGATGAATGATATCATTTCAGCGGAACATCGTTGACAAAAAAATAACTCCACTCGTTGCGGTAAACGACGATTATATTAATTTCATCCTTATGGCAGTTGGTGATGTTTCTACAAGGATGTGACCTGCCCTTATATGAATATTACCGAGATATTGCGACGGTTTGTATCATAATTTTGGTTGTATGACCTAACCGCAAGTTATTATTTTAATTTGGCAACTATAACATGAATCTACAAAAGATGAAAACAAATACGTGAACAACAAAGAGTCGCACCTGCTGTACTGATTTTGGATTTTTCTATTGTTAACAAATATATCAAATCTTTAATTATTGTCCGCATGGTCCACGGTATACGTAGAAGAAAGTGTAAATTATTAGCCCCTCTAACCACGTTATAATAAATTAAAACATGAAATATTTGTCTCATAATTAACCATTTTATATCAGAAATACGAAGCATGTAGATTATTATCTAGCGATTTCCGCGTATATACTTATTTATAACCATTGTTGAATTTAAGGGGTGTTGCGGCAGTTTATTTAACCGAGGATATATTTATGGCAACACCGATGCTATTATCACAACCCAATAGTTTTGTTATCAGAATCATCACAAATTAATGACCGAGTAGGTTCATAATAGGTACTCAGTGGTTCGATCCCAGGTGCGGTTAACTTTTTTTTATTCTTTTTTTCTTCATTTTATTTCACTCTTGTTTTTTTTCCTGTAGCTCTTTAGTCCTGTTGTTTACATTAATCAATTTAAAGCATTTAATCACAAACTTCAAAACATGCCGAAATCTGTCAACAAGTCCCTGTTATTGATGATAAAGGTCGAGTTTGATACTGTATGGTCTTATGTTTGTGATTAAATATTGTATTAGTGTTGTGTTTTAGTAAGCCGTTGTGATCCCAATTAAGATTGTAAACAATCTATAATGTTTATGCATAACTCTAACAGTCTATGTACCGGTACTTGGGTTTCGCCTAATTGCTGTATTTTAGGAAATTTGACATAGACGGTAGGGATAGTTAAACAAAAAAATCTCTGTTAAAAGTGCGGTGACCCCCATTTTTTATTTTTGTTTTATGATAAAAATACGTAGATGAACATATTTGAGCAGTTTCGCAAAAAGTTATTAGATAGAACTTTTTTTAAATCCACTTTTGTGGTTAAAATAGTAAAAAATTGACGTTTTTTTGGGGTGACATAAAAATTATAAAAATTAAATTTCTTAAAATTTAACTTGTGTTCTCCATTTTTTGGTAGTTTGTGGTTTAATTAAATGGTATATGATATATATTAGGTTATATAATATCTACATGTTGCCAATTTCATAGGTTATAAATCATTTTTATGCAATTAGAGATTTTTCATTTTTATTGAAAAAGTACATGTTATATAATGGTGAATAAAATCAAAACAAGGCCGGTGACACTATGTTTTTATTTCATTTTCATATAGTATTTGTATGAAGTACTTGAATATAAATTTTGAGCAAAAGTTATTAGATGGAAAAAAATCAGCAAAACTGCAGCAACACCCCTTAAGAGAATTTTCTTTGGTTTCGGGCTGATTGTTTGACCACCTTGATTAATGACGTATGTTTTACAACGGTACAACAACTTCCTATTGACAATTAGAATTTTTTTTTATAAAAGGTTCAACATAGTTGGAAAGAGGTCATTCACGTGTAAGTATGAGTCAATCTTGCGACCTTGAATGCGAACGTAAGAATAATAAAACATAATGCATCGACCGGTACATTGTCAGATGTAAAAACATTGAAGTTAGCGAAAGGAGATAATAACATTTCGAACAAAAGTTGTAAATTAAAAATAAAATAATGATAAGGTCTTACGTTTATAAACAATATTGGATAGCAAATCCGGTATGAAACATGAGGTTTATTCATCGTCAAGAGGACGTATGATTATATGTACACTGCTTTGTTCATCAATAAAACACAACACGGTCCTCACATAACGTTGACGTCGTTAACTGTGTGTGTGTGTGTTTTTAAATATAAGTTAAACGATGCATGTACATGACCGTTTTAAATAATTATGTTTATGCTTTAAAAATTAATGAGGTATTACTAAATCCCCACCTTATATAAATAAGTCGTTAAGTCAGAATTAACAAATAAGTACTAATTTATATTTGCATGGATTCACTATAATTGACACACGCTGTATGCGAAGTACAATTAATATCTGATTGTGCAAAAAAGCAATAGTTTAGGAAACTTATATTGAGTTTTGTTTATAAGTAAATACCTCTTAAAGACTGTTACACAAATCAAATTAAAGGTAAGATGATGTGATAAGCAAAACAAATGCCACGAGCTTCGACAGCACATACATTTATTAAGGTACATTCCAAACAACAGATAACAACGTTGTTGTTGTTGTTTTTTTTACACCGATGGTATCAGTTTTACGTTTCAGTTGAAGGTTGACAGATTTAAGTTAATTTTTAAGATGTATCACCTGCATAGTTGGCCATACTTTGTCAACTTAAAACTTTTAATCGAACCTGTCGTTACCATTGAAAAAGTACATCAGAAAAATCGACCACCATTTATCACTGGTCCGAGGATGATAAATAAATGGCGAAGAATTTTAATTGTTATATCTTCATGCCATTGTGCAACGTCAGTTGATTAATGGTACTAATTAATATTCATTAGAACGTCAGTTATCTTTTAATTAAGTTAAAGATACCGTGCATAGTATACAATGATAAACAATACATGTGAATTTTCTTTCTGCACATTTATTGAAACACGTTTTCTTGAATGGAAAACAATCATGCCACAATGCAACGGTGTGGAAACACATAGGATGACGCACAACTCTGTCATAATCTTAATTGTTAAGAATCTAATTAAAATCTGGTATAGTTTATAACAATTTCGGCGTTTTTTATACTAATATGATATGAAAGACATATATTTATATATCTCATAAGTATGGTCTTATTTTATTGAGGCATGCGTGTTAAGTGAAAGCAATTATCCAACTTGTCAAAGCTGTTCTAAAGGATGAAATAACAGGTGAACATGAAATAATTTATTCATATACAGAGAGGTATCAGACAACATATTTTCAACACACGAAGTATTATGGTTACGTCACATCACATAACACTCGTGATGGCTAAACATTATTAATTAGAACATGCAGTAATAAAACACTTAACATATCATTAATGTATATTTGAAAAGAAACATATTGAGCATCTATTGTATTTATAGCAATTACAAGCGAAAATATATAATGACTCGCAAATATACACAAAGTGAAACGACAGCTGCACACTCAGGAAAGCAATCTTATTATAGAACGTGGTGCTTTATTTTCGGCGAGGAATCAAGTGCGAAACTGAAACAAAACCAATATCCTGGACAAGACTCAATAATATTCGACAAGTACACAACATGATTAGCCCTGCGGTCTTCGACTTGGTCAATGCAAATAATTATGGGTTTTAACCGGTTTATGGAGCTCCAAACCTCACATTTAACCTAACATATTTCAACTTTTGTGTTTTCTGTCTTGTGTTATCGTTTTTCTTAAAGAAATCAACATTTAATATCGTTATGGTTGAGAACGCCAACTTTTCGGAGACAGGTTGTTTCGGGTTTGCAGTACTTGGTGTCGTGTTGGTTGAAGCATTGGATGACGTTGATGCAATAACAACAACGGTATAGACTCAGAGACAAGGTCTGATCCAGTCATATATGTCCCTTTTGAAACCTCTGTAGGTATGTATATCACTGTGTCTACGGTTGGAACGCCCTCACTCTGTTCATGGCAACACCGCACTGCTGTCAACGGAAGAAAAACGCACGCGACGAACTATCCATCTTTATGTTCAATTAAAAGTGCCTGAGATAAATCTCAAAAAAAAAATTATCCCCTTATAATCACATGTTTTCATCAGAAACTGCACAAACGTTAGCGTATACAAAATTGTCTTTAATTTTATAAAAGTTATGTTGAGAGCGACCACCCAACGATATATCTTGCAAAATAATTACACAATGCAGATACATGTTAATGTACGTAAACATACTAATACATGCATATTACTTATGAACGCTTGCATTTGTAATAATCTTCAACTGACGTTTAAATTTCATTATCTGTTTATTCGTTTAATAACGAAACAAAAAATAACACATTAAAAAGCTTGTTTGTTGTATAATTTGAAGACAAAAAAGGAAATCTTCGACCTATCTAGATTCAACATCACTTTGGATTATATATAAAACATAATATGTGCGTTTTGTAGTGTACATATTCAAGACTTTGTTCATTTCAATTGAAGACAAGGTACTGCAAATTGTCATCAGATATTTTGTTAGCTTTAATTTAATTCATATTTAAACAGTAACACTTAATTTAAATAATCATGTTGTATAACTAACTATAGTCGACATTAAATGTTAATATGATTTACTTGCGATAAACGTTTGCCTCTTTTGTTCTTTTTATGGTCTAATTATGTTGTTGTTTTTTTTCGCCATAAGGGTCATTAATAAAACATGTAGAATATTAATTCTCATAATATGAGCTTATTTTACTCACTTAAAAAGTTACAAAAGCAAAATTAGCACCGAAAGACCACAAAACATGTTGCAAATACTCGTAAACTGAAACGTCATTTGCAACAGCAGGAGCGAAAACCCTTATTATAAACTGCGGTCCTTTATTTATGGCAAGAAACCAATTGCTGAGCAGTGAGAAAAAAATCAAATGAAATCAAATCAATATTTATTTATTGTCGGTATGATATACAAACATTATAAAAAACATTAGCTATGAATAGCTTTTGACCGACTTAACTAACACACACAAATATAACAATATAACAAATAAGCATAGGAACACAAAGTTAAGAAATTACATGGAAATGCAGACTATAAGTTAATTTATGAATCACATTGTAGGATCACATTGAGAAACATACATACAAAATTATACTGGTATAACCTCAAGTCAATTGAAGCCTGAAGTCAATTGAAGTAATACATAAGTTTATTTAAAAAGCTGTGTAAAAGTTGCTGATCTTCACCTTTACATGGTCTACAAGCTGCCATAAAAGGAGAAAGGGTAAAAAGCTGACATAGAAAAAGAACACAAAAGTGCGACACTTAAAATAAGCTTAAAGCACTTATCACCTCAAATCAGATTTGAAGGGAACTGATCAGCAGCTTTCACACCATAAAAAACAACATCACATCATACATGACACAAAGAGGCAACATAGTTTTAGCAAATATAGCAAATTATACGAAATAAGGAAAACTCCATGCAAAAACAAAGGATTTTTAACTATTGTTTACATAACTCATGCTTTGACTAGAAACTGCAGGAATAAATACAAAATAAATACATAATAAATTCCATATACATGCAAGACATGCGTCAGCAGAAGTCCAAACAAAACAAATGTTCTAGACGAGATACCAATCTTTATGCAAGTCTATCAGAGAAAGGGAGATACAAATGAGATCAACATAGAAAATAAAGCAATTCAAACAGTAACACATTATGGAACTTGACACAGAAATTAGAAACAAAATCAAAATACACACGGCGTATAAGTAGTTGTTATAGAAGCAGTAGCTTATGGTAATAGATTTTAAATGCTTTTGTAAATGTCGTATGACTCAATTACTAATGAAATAGTTTAGGCAAGATAAAAAAACTAAACACATTTTAAGCATATGAAGGTGGTGGTGGTGCGATCACAGTGGTGTTTGCAATCTTACATAAGACATCTCATGGCCATATATCTAGCACGCCAGGTGACAGTCCCGATCCATGTATCTGCGTACGACCTGACAGTTTTACAGGCACAATGACTTTTTGTTTGGCGGTATTAATAAATTATTTATTTATTCTGTTTATTAAGCAAAAAACGCGTTGAGCGATCAGTAATATTAGCATGGTTTATTCATGTTATTACTAATAATATTATTTAAATTTTCTTTTTTGGTATTTGCATTCTTTGAAGTTGAAGTTGATAGACTACCTGGCTCAACACCTGTAGCATTTATGATTTTGTTATTTAAAAAACAGGCAATTACTTTTTGACGTTTTGTTTTTAAACATTTCGTCGTATACAATTAGAGATTCAAATTATTTTAAATAGTGTTAATCATAATTAAATGCGTAACTAGAATTTCAATGCAAAATACATTTTTAATTAATGCTCACATATATGCAAAGGTTAAGATTTAAACGATCAGTTAAAATATCAGCTCGTTATTTTGCTAGTTATTGAAAGTTATTTATTGCATTTAAGGACTGTCAGACATCAACGTCAAAAATGTGTTTTTTTTTCTTTTCATGAAGCTATTCTATAAAGTCTAAGCATACTTAGAGTAAACTATTTAAAAAGCAACACGTTAACTTTGTGTATTAGTATGCTTTTTTCAACAATATACAATATAAGAGTTCATTTATTTGAATCAGTTGAGTGAGTTTTGTTGAGTAGTTTAAGATCTTGCAATATTGATTATGAATGAGACGATATTGGAAAATGCTTCATTAACTATTTGACTTCTTCACAAGAAAAAGTGTTTTAAAATAAAACACCTGCATCAAAAATATTCATTTTATTTGACTTTATATATGTATTTTTTTTATCCCGCCATATGAAAACATAAACGATTATTTGAGTTTATATCGCAGACGTTTGTAGATTTAATAAACATGGTGTCAATTTATTATTATGTGTTGGCCTAGCTCACTGTGGCCACGTTATCACATGAATTAACAGTATTTTCCACTTATTTGTTTTATGTTTTCTTTGGTCGGGGGCGTTGTTATGATGATAGATTAAACAATGCGACACAAACAAGCTAATTGATTGATACACAAACACGTTAATTTTGAAGACAAAAATAAGAAAGTGACCTATGAGGACGATATTTTAAATATACTCTACGATATAAGCACTTGACTTACTACACTCCTACTGACATTATTTTTTTTACTTACATGTAGTCTACCAATTCTTAAATACTCGATGCACAACGTTTATCAATTAATGAGGGATCCAGCTTACATCCATGATGACTCAGTTTCAAACAAGAAATTAAACATTTGACGTAATTGTTGAGTTTCTCGTTAAACATATACGTACTGTTAAAACATTTTAAAAGTATTTTGTATCACAACGTTCTCATAACTTGAACAGTGTTATATATTTTTCAGGACATGTGTTACATATATTAGAAATATAAATACTAATAGATATTGCATTCATGGTTGGCAATCTTTTACTTATATCTTATTACCAACAAGACATAATGAAGGAAAACAACCATACAAATTACATGTACTGCAAAAAATGAATTATTTTATTATTTTAAAAAGGAATACTGTTTTTAATTTGAATACTAATTCTCAAATTATTTAATAATATTTGTGTTTTTTAATTTTTGCATCGATGTATTAGAAGTCAATGAAATTACGTGAAATTAAAGGACAGCCAATATGCTTCTCGGACATGCTTCAATTTTCACATGTTTTATATGACACACAGTAAGTGAGTTTATTCGAGTCACCAATAGCGGAAGTTCCCAAAAATACTGGTTAATGATTTATATTTTCTTTACCGTATTATATTATAGGAAAAAGATTATGTCATTGTGTCAACCCGTTATCCAAGCTTTAAAAAGCTTAATGATCTATAAAATAATTCTTAGACAATACATATCAGTAAACGGTTCAATGACAGGTTCAAGCAATCAATAGTAAATTACGATTTGCATATGTCTCACTAGCGTTCTAGACGACAATGCGATAGTTATACAAACGCATCAGCGTTTAATCGAATATTGCATGCAAGTATACTAATTATAGATTGAATAAACTCAATTTAATAAATAATACAATTTATATGCACATATTTAAGTGACCACTAATATAAATGTATTGAAAGAAATCGCTTTGAAATCAGATTTAGGGCCAGTCTCTAATAGCGGTGCAGCAATGTGTGAATTTCCAGCGGTTGTCTCAATATTGTGTTGAAGCTTCAAAGTAAGTTCCGTTTTATTGTGCGAAACTGCTCAAATATGTTCATCTACGTATTGTTATCATAAAACAAAAATAAAAAGGGGGGTCACCGCACTTTTAACAGAGATTGTTTTGTTTAACTACCGTCTATGTCAAATTTCCTAAAATACAGCAATTAGGCGAAACCCAAGTACCGGTACATAGACTGTTATGCATTCCTAATGTGACCAGAGAAGATATTTGAGGATTTTATTTAGAAGTACCATTTAAGAGTTCAAGTGATAAAATTCATTGTTATTACATTTTACTATATTGAGAGTTAAACTCCCAACACATTTGATGCAGTGTATATCACTTGATCTAATTATACATTCTACAATTGAATTGGATATGGGCATTGTCTGATTACTGTTTATATGTTCAATTAGCACATGTCGTCAAACTTATTATCATTCACAGGAACAATAAATCTGGTTTAGAACCAGCCCCTGACAAAAATGGTTGTGTTTTTTTTCTTCAGTTTATTCAGTTCATGAAATATACAGGATCCATTTTTATACATAATGTACTTGAGCGATTACAAATGTCATCGGAAATATTCCAGAATGTGTCGTAATAAGTGTGTCTGTTTATTCTGCTCTGTTTCTGGTTAATTTAACTTGTGTTTTATATACACACATAATTCAATATATAGTATGAGGTGTGGCAAATTAGTTGTGTTTATTATTCATGCATGTTTGTCATGTTGATTCTATCATTATCTGCTAAACGCAAACAATTAAAAAAAAACATTTATGTATACTTTCACTCGTGTACTTTATTCTCACCAGTTCATTCTCAATGTTCGAAATATAAAAAAGCGAACCTTTGTTGTTGTTGTTATTGTTGTTGTTGAGAAACAATGGTTGGATATACCACTGTTCATACCATCAAGAGAATAGTGCATTTTTAACCTCAAGAACTGGCGCGGTTAAGTCGCCAATAGATTTCAAATTCCGTCGCTGATTGTCAAAAATAGCAGACCTATTTATGTAATGAACTATTATTGTTCGAGACATAATTTAAACGCTCATGAAGTTATTAATAACTACGATTATGTAAAATTGACAGGTAATAGATAGGTAAGACAGGTACGTGCATATCGTCTCTACTTAGATTGACATTCAATCGCCCTACTTATGAATGGAGGAGAAACAATTGAGGTTTCCTCTGTTTATGCGACTAGTATTTTGTCGCCTTGTTTCAGGAAATGAATACCACATAGTGGATGAATTATGTAAGGTCTACCGTTTGACAGGAAATGTCCTGTCAGTATATTTGAATATACTGCATACTTTCTTTTTTTAATTGTATTTTATTTATATTTTGCTGAAATGTGAACAAGTCCATTTAAGGTAATGATTAAGCTCCATTTAAGTGACCGTTTTATATTGCGGTGTGTATTTCTTGAAGAATACGACCATTCAAAAAATATGTTTTGACAGTTTTAAGTGGTTTTTGTCATTTGACGACGGGTGTATTTTCCTTTGATATTATTTATTAAATGCATTAAAAGGCTGCACTTTGGTAAACGTCTGAATAAATTGCCTGCCGGTTTGTCCGTGTATGGGTTTTTAGGATAATTTGTAGACCCGTGTTCTTTATTTTACCACACTAATATTCTTAAATTTTACCATATCAATTATCATTTCAGGAAAATGATATATACACGTGTTCGGTTACAAGTACCGTTATGTATATAAAAAGTATTGTTATTTTTTATCATTTTATCATTCTAATTATTGTTGGTGATTTTTGATGCTTATTAATATTTATCTTAATAAAAAATATATTGTTCATTTTCACGCATACATAAAACAACAATACTCAATTTCTTTCTTGTTAATCACATACTATATATAATATGTGCATTTACATGCTGTTGAAAAATATATAAATTAATAGACAAGATTTTATTTTTTATTCATGATAGTGTGCATAATAATATGACATTCATAGTTGTTAGTCGAACATAATTTTATTTCTATTATAACAAAACAACTTAGTAGAATTTCGTACCTTACTCTAATACTCAAAATAAGTTAAATTAGATGTATTTGAGTTACGTAATTGTTCAATGTCTTGCCTCTGACACACAATGTGGCAACTATCATACCTTAAAAGCCCCATAATTATCTGTTTACTTTTTATGACATAATTGTGTGATTTCAGGGCATTAACTATTTATTAATATAAAATCGGAATCCTACTATCATTTAAAAAATCACCTTATATTACCTTTTGAGAAATCAGTAATTCATATTAAATACTAATCTGAAGGAATATACTTTTGGGAATGAGGATGAAAATGCAAAATACAGAAAAATTTCATATTAGAATCGCATTATACCATGGCAATAAGTGCCTTGCATGTGTTAGTTCACCACCGATGTTCAGACTGAGATCGAACACTATCGGACGCCATGCAATGCCCGGATCATAATCTTGACGATTGTATTTGTTATTCGTCACTGTATCGACACGCAGTTACTGCAGAAGTCGACTGCGTGTTCGTTTTATGTCCCAATCAAACCCTTAATATCGAATACACTGTCTATTATTACATTCGAAGTTAAGATAAGCACGTATCAACAGTCAAAACAACGATTGTGTACGGTGTGACACAAGCCACAAGTAGCAAACTCAAATAATATAATGCTGATTATCATAGACACGAAATACCCTTAAAATGTTCAAAAGATAGATATTTATTCGAGACATATTTGAAAATAAAATTAAGAGCCCTTACACACAGACGCATCAAAATATAAGTTAGTGGGTAATTTAAACACAAACAAATACATCTTAGATTTGAATCACTATCATTTTCCCCCGAGTTTTGAAAAATGATTTGAACATGATGCATCAAATTTTAATTTCAATTAAATGGTCGATTGGGCATTGGTAATTAAATATGAACAGCGACCGATGGGCGCACATCTCGTCAGTTGATTAACGCATGTTCAGTTTTAATACCATTTGAATAGCAAACAATACATGCAGGTACCTGTATAAAACATAGAATAAGATGTCATATTTGAAAAATACAATTAAGAACCCTTACACACAGACGAATCAAAATATAAGTTAGTCGAGTTAGTTGTTTTACCACTATCGTTTTCTCCCGAGTTTTGAAAAATGATTTGTACATGTTGCATCAAATCTAAATTCAAATTTAATGGTCGATTGGTCTTTTAATATGAACTTTGACCAATGTGTGCACATCTCGTCATTTGATTAACGCATGCTCAGTTTTAATACCATTTGAATAACAAACAAAACATACAGGTACCTAAAACATCGCAAACGTTTAACATCCATATTGTTTGCCTAATATTGGATTATGTTACATTACGTTTTTGTTACATACTATATCAACAGAACATTTTCCTTCATTTGGAAAGCCTTACCACTGTTGTGTATAAACTAAATATCGGCCATGTCGCCCTTTTAAACACCACTTGAGTATTTGAAGACAAAAACAAAACATCCATTCATGTAATAAAATCGTTCATCACATACGTTGTTGTTCTTTAATATATTTTTGCAAAATACGTTGACTGATCACAATTTATTGAATTATTGTAATGAAAGCACATTAATTATTTAAACCATTATGTGGTCGTATATGAGTTCGTTATCTAATTAACTTTAAGTATTCATTTATCATCGTATTGTTTATTGTCAATAAGCTAACGGTGACGATACTCATCGTTGTGGTCGGTGTTGTGATTAACAACACACTTGCGAAGAAGTTACAACGTGGCAATTGTGCACATTTAAAGATGATGTGTTCGGTTTTGCGCTTAATGATGAATAATATCCTTTTAGCGAAACATCGTTGACAAAAATAGTTCACTCGCTGCGGTAAGCGACGATTGTATTAATTTCGCCATGTGGCAGTTGTAGATGTTTTTACACGGATATGATCTTCCCATGTAAATATATTTCTGAGATGTTGCGACGGTTTGAACACAACGTTGTGGTTGTATGACCTTACCGCAAGTTTAAAGATTTTGCCAACTAATTTGTAATTTCGGGAAGCAAAATCTACAAAGGATGAAACAAGAAAACGAACAACAAAGAGACGCGCCTGGTGTACTGATTTTGGATTGTTTTATATTGTTATGAAATATATCAAATACAATATTAAGTTTCAAGTTTGTTTATTTGTGATATAGGCCTCCGGCCCCTGACACATATATATTACAATCCATGCAAGACAATGGCGTGTGCACAATTGGTTGGCATATTATGTAAGAATATAATCGAGTGGTAAGCGATGCTTAACAAAAGCATGCTAAAACAGTGTACAACATTTGCATGTAGTAGAGTTAAAATGTATATTATATATATATATACATACACAAACATATACATATACATACATATACACACATATATATACAGTGCTTTCCACAGGATTTTTTTTCAGACGCCCGGTTGCTGATAGGGGTGGTTCGGGAGTGGTGTTCCCTCCCGACGTTGATTTTTTTTTAATTTATCGTGTCAATTGGCGTTCTGTGGTGCTCTATAACTCTTTGTCTGGTCCCCTGCCTCTTTTACTATGCAAATGACGCGACGTTGTACATGCTGCATAATTTTAACGCCTTTTTTATTGAAGGGTCAACACAAAATAAATGTGCACTGTTTATTTTAAGCAAGAATCTGTTAACATCGCGTTAACATTTACATTCGGAAGTGTGTTACGAATTACAAACGTGTTCACATTAACATTCGGGACTGGGTTTCGGATTACAATTTTCATTATGCTCATTTGAGATTTCAACAAAACATTAACACTAAAAAAGTGAATTCAACGATAATTTGTTAAAACGCTTTACGAGTCGAGTAAATGTTTTGACAATATTATGCATGAAATGCACAATGTCCACGAGGATTACAGCCGGTTGCCATCATCGTCTTCTTGTATATATATAATCAAATATCAAATATATGGCACAACAAAATGGAATTACGAAAAAGTATGTACTGGTCCATGATAAAAAATAAAGGCCATTTTGAAAAATATTCTAAATGGTTAAGGTCAACTCCAATGGTAATACCAAAACATTTACAGAAAAAAGAAATACCAAATGAAAATATCGATCAGAAATCAGTTAGAGAAAGGGCCGTATTGAATGACTTCAATATCCAAACAGAATTGCAGTCATTACGTGCTTCTTCAAACTGTGAGAAATTCAAACGCATCGACGAAGAAATATTCAAATTGATACAATCAAAATGCAACGGAAGAACAGCACGGACCCTAATAGAACTTTGGAAAACAGAAACACAAAGAAATGAAGAAATTTCACATAAAAGATGGGGAAACAATGAAAAATGGCTTTCAAAATACGAAGAAGAATTCATCAAGGAACATCAAAATAAAAATCCATTCTTTAAAAAACAAAACTTCGAAAACAAAAATCAACCCTTTTCATATGCGGATGCTGTCCGAAAAAATACCACCAACTACCAAAATCCGAAAACAACATACAACTATAACATTCAAGAAAGAAACAACAATAAACAACATTCGCAAAGAAGAAACCTGCAACAAAATCAAACAAGCTGTTTACAAAATATAGATGTGGAAAGTATTGTAAGAGAAGTTCTTTTAAAAATTAATAATACCAACAACGAATTACATAACAATTTCCAAAGAAACAATTCCACTTCAAACAGAAGCAATATAAGAGATAACACAAGGTCTTCATACAGAAGAAACTATAGAAACAACAACAATACAAGCGACGACATATTGCAAGATAACGACGACAAACCAAGCGAATTTAACGTAGATTTTTTAGAAGGAGGCAGGG